>JASAND010015113.1:0-44181 GCA_030248195.1 Trissonchulus latispiculum | reverse complement strand
GTCTAAAATCTTGGTTTGTTAATGAAAATATGTTTTTAAGTTTAACAAAAACTCTTTGATGTTGCCGCTATGATAAAGCGTGTGTCCATATTTGGGATCATTTTCCCATATTGACCATTATTAGGCAATTGTTTATCCTTGTTTATCTTTGTATGTTGAAATCGGATTTGGCCATATTTGGGTAACTTACTTCATTATCAAAATAGTTTACATTTTTTACATTGTAGCCTAGTACACCTATACTACGCCCCCCCCCCCCCAGTTGGGACGGGACGTCCCCCTCCCCCCAAAAAAACATTCTAGAGGACGGTGGAAAAACTGGCTGGAGGGGGTGGCCCACACCTTACACCTATGGCCACATTGGCATCAGATCTAGCCCACCCCCTGCACCATGACCCGTCAACACACCCATTTTCCTGAACCAACCTTCCCAACTCTTATACACAATTTATATTGATTATAAATGATACATTTATTAACCAGGCATGACACGTCTACGGTATTTTGTAATTTCAGAGATAATTTTCAAGACATATACCAACTGTCGGGACATTTGTAAATTTCCGAGACATTTTGAACTTTCGAGACATTTCGAACGTTCAATACAACTTTTCCCGAGACATTTGCCAACTTTCTGGATATTCGTAAACTTTCGAGACGTTTCCCTTATTTTTGTCTCGAAATATTTTCAATATGTCCAGAAATATTTTCAAAATGTTTCGAAATATTGTCACAATGTCTCGAAAGTTGACATTTGTCCAGAAAGCTTGTCTAGAAACATGGGAAAATGTCTCGAAATATGTCTAGACAAATTAGGCACTTTCTCAGAAACCTTCTGCACTTGCTGCGACTTATAATGTGACATACCCATAATGCAAAAGATTTGAAAAGCCTTCGCTCTATTAGCTAAATACTCAGTCTAGGATATCCCACCTTTGAAACGGACACAAGAAAATGTCCGGCAATGTGCGATTTTGAAATTGCAAAGTCGTTTTAAGTCAATTCTAATCTCCTCGTTAATATACACGTGCCATATGTTTCTGCACGACAGAACCGTACAAAATCAAGCACAGCGTGACCACCCAGAAACCAAGCAAATCCTGTCCAAGTACTCTTCTTCCACATATTTCTTAAAGAACCAGCCACGGTATTTAACTGAATAAAGTTACGCAATCTTGTCACGACGTTTCTGGAAACAAGATGACAGTACAACCAATTTTGCTGGCGCAAACACTCCATTTTTGCGGCCAGCTTGAGGTCACCGCAAAAACAGGTATGTAGTTAAAAGTGATTTAGTAAGTCTACAACATTAAAAATGTGCATCTTTTATCAAATAAAAATAATATATGTATGGATTCATTTAGCCATTTAGTTCTCAAAATTATCCGTATCTTCTATTCTTTTGAATTTCTCAAATCAGATCTTGACAATAGCTTTAGTTCTTCCTCTCAGTTCTAGTTTTTTCCTTCTACGGCATCAAGACAAAAAGCAAACAGAAATGTAGTGATTTGCTGAAAACGTTTTAGTGATGTACTATCCCTGATAAGCACTCAGTTATATACTACATTACTGACATTTGTCAGTGAAGTTGTACATTAGAGAACTTTAATCTCCAATGTATAAATGCCGCAGTCGAGTAGTACATTTAGTGATGTACTACATCCCTGGAAAATATCAGTGATGTACTACATCAGTAGTCAAGTTGTATATTGGAGGTTAAAGGCCTCAAATTTACAACTTGACTGATAAATTTCAATAATGTAGTGCATCACTGAATTTTTCAGTCATGTTTTACATTTGAGTCTTTAACCTCCGGTGTACAACTCTACTAGTTATGTAGCACATCACTAAAATTGTCTAGGGATGTGTACATCCCTAAATGTACTACTTTACTGTAGCATACATATGCACGAATTGAAAATACATACGTCTTTCACAGCTTACTACACAGAAAATATTAAATTTGAAAGAAAAACTTTATACTACTCTAGTTAAGCTAAGTTAAGCCTGTGACTGTGAACAAAGCTATGACGACTTCTAACTTTTCTGACAGCAAATTAAATAATTGCTTTTTAAATACGTAATTAGTTATTAGATTTAATCTTCTTCTTCAAGACGGACTAAGATAAAAGGAGACTACCCTTCTTTTTAACACTTGCGCGGAGCATGAGCTTTTAACTCAGAAAAAAGGTACCGACTTTTTGTCTGATTCTATAGATTTACTTGTGACATTTTGATTGAACCTTTTGCCAAGAGCACGTAATAACTAATAATAACTAACTAGCCTTTCACTTGTCAGGGGCTGAGTCCCGTAATTTAGTCACTAATTCGGCCTTATATTTTGCGACTATTATTATAATAAAGATTATATAACTGTTCTGTAAGTTTTGTAAAGTCGAATTTTATTTATAAATTTACTTTAGCTGTTTAGTTGTTTAACTTTCTGTAATTATCATTGAACTGGACAGATTAGTTCATAGTGTAGCGCTGCTATGGCAGCATCGCTGTGCGATGGTCATTTTATTGTCCTCAGGCAGCGAGTAATGGAATCGGGGTGCACTGCAACCAATGCAATAATCTAGCAAGTTGGTCAAGAGCGACGACAAAAAACTTTAACTTCATAAAAACTTTCGGGGAGAAAGGGCGCGACTACTTGCAGAACATCAAAGTGAATGAAAGACTTACCCTGGACTACACCAACCTTGGTTTCAAAATAGCTACGGCGTGGAAGAAAACTAAGTTCAATATTTGAATAAAAACTAGTAGTTAGTCTTCTGCTAATCTATTCTGCATCTCTTTTGGTGTAGTCCACTTATTAGTTTACAGTGTTTAGTTCGGGGAAGTTTAGTGACATTGATTCATCAATTTCATATTTCGGTAGCCGCGAATGTGTAAGGGAAGCAGGCATAGGAAAGATTAATAAGCCTGCAATGGGAGTTCAGCTGATGGTCCCGTGGTGTAGTGGTTAGCATGTCTGCTCCGGAGTCAGAAGGGCCGTGGTTCGATCCCCGGCGGGACCAATTCTTTACTTTCAATGGTGAGTGAAAAGCTGAACCCCCTCTTCCCTTCTCTCTCTAGGTCCTGGTTTCGTGGGTACGAGGGTGCCTGACGCCTCCCGTTCGGGCTTGTCCTTGGTTTCTTCCTGATCCGCCAGCCCTGGTAGAAGCGCTACATGTGTCGAGGCTGCCTCAGGACCCGGATTGGACTCCTGTCTCCGGTCCCCCAGTAGTTGCTTCTGGTTGGTTGGATCTAAAGGGGTCTGGAACGTGTGTCGGGGGAGCACGGATCCCTTGGGCTCAGCATGCCCTGCGCTGGATGCGCTCTCGGTTCGCTTCCGAGTTGAGTAAGCCGCGGGACGCGTCTTAATTGAAACCCGGGGGAGATGTAAGGGAAGCAGGCATAGGAAAGATTGATAAGCCTGCAATGGTAGTTCAGCTGATGGTCCCGCGGTGTAGTGGTTAGCATGTCTGCTCCGGAGTCAGAAGGGCCGTGGTTCGATCCCCGGCGGGACCAATTCTTTACTTTCAATGGTGAGTGAAAAGCTGAACCTCCCTCTTCCCTTCTCTCTTCTAGGTCCTGGTTTCGTGGGTACGAGGGTGCCTGACGCCTCCCGTTCGGGCTTGTCCTTGGTTTCTTCCTGATCCGCCAGCCCTGGTAGAAGCGCTACATGTGTCGAGGCTGCCTCAGGACCCGGATTGGACTCCTGTCTCCGGTCCCCCAGTAGTTGCTTCTGGTTGGTTGGATCTAAAGGGGTCTGGAACGTGTGTCGGGGGAGCACGGATCCCTTGGGCTCAGCATGCCCTGCGCTGGATGCGCTCTCGGTTCGCTTCCGAGTTGAGTAAGCCGCGGGACGCGTCTTAATTGAAACCCGGGGGAGATGTAAGGGAAGCAGGCATAGGAAAGATTGATAAGCCTGCAATGGGAGTTCAGCTGATGGTCCCGCGGTGTAGTGGTTAGCATGTCTGCTCCGGAGTCAGAAGGGCCGTGGTTCGATCCCCGGCGGGACCAATTCTTTACTTTCAATGGTGAGTGAAAAGCTGAACCTCCCTCTTCCCTTCTCTCTTCTAGGTCCTGGTTTCGTGGGTACGAGGGTGCCTGACGCCTCCCGTTCGGGCTTGTCCTTGGTTTCTTCCTGATCCGCCAGCCCTGGTAGAAGCGCTACATGTGTCGAGGCTGCCTCAGGACCCGGATTGGACTCCTGTCTCCGGTCCCCCAGTAGTTGCTTCTGGTTGGTTGTATCTAAAGGGGTCTGGAACGTGTGTCGGGGGAGCACGGATCCCTTGGGCTCAGCATGCCCTGCGCTGGATGCGCTCTCGGTTCGATTCCGAGTTGAGTAAGCCGCGGGACGCGTCTTAATTGAAACCCGGGGGAGATGTAAGGGAAGCAGGCATAGGAAAGATTGATAAGCCTGCAATGGGAGTTCAGCTGATGGTGTAGTGGTTAGCATGTCTGCTCCGGAGTCAGAAGGGCCGTGGTTCGATCCCCGGCGGGACCAATTCTTTACTTTCAATGGTGAGTGAAAAGCTGAACCTCCCTCTTCCCTTCTCTCTTCTAGGTCCTGGTTTCGTGGGTACGAGGGTTCCTGACGCCTCCCGTTCGGGCTTGTCCTTGGTTTCTTCCTGATCCGCCAGCCCTGGTAGAAGCGCTACAAATGGCAGGTCGTCTGTTTGGCCTGTTGCTTGGCCATGAAAGAGCTACATTGAGCTAGACCGAAGACTGTTAACACACTAAAGTATGTAATTACACATAATTACACAGCACAGTTTTCAGAAACAAGACCAAAGACGGCATAACTCGATTTGTTTTAATGTGAAACTTTAAAGGGGGAACTTCTGCAATCTACGCGAAACTACACCGATTCAATAGGTGAACAGCAACGAGTTCATACTTGAGCAAGTGGAAAGTGTCGTCCAATCTAAACTTCTTGAGAGGTTCTCTCTTTTTAATTATGAAAAAATTAGTGCATAGGAAAACGTTTGAGAAGACAGCCGTTAACTTAACATCCTAAGTTGGTCAGAACAACCAAAATAAGGCATTTGTAGGATTCCATCGTACAATCGTTTATATAACCTTCGAATCATGACGTCTCCTTCAATATATATTAAAGATGATATTTGCAAACTGCTGACTCCGAGCCGCTATACATTGTAATGTCAGCACCAATGCCGTTCAAAATTTACTACTAACTTTAAGGCTCTAGCATTGTTTACAGAACATGGCATAGCATAGCATTACAGAATTCAAAACTACGAAATTCCTTTAAGAATTACAAACGGTGTGCAAAAGTAACAAATACAAATCCAAATTAAAAATTCTATTTTAACAGGTGTATATTAAGTAAAGTTTTAAATATGGTGAGAAAAATAAAGAAAACAGGATGGCTATTTGGTTTCAAGCGCAACCGTACCTGCTAAGAATAGACCTGCGCTATAACGAGAACCCGCAGTAGGCTAGAAATGGCGGCTCGATTGCCGCTTGAAATTTTTATTAGGATTATTGACTGATTGACCATGCTTGCAGAATGCGACAACTAGTCTGACCAAAAAATTTTGGAACCGCACAGTGAGCGCCTGTACTGAGTTAGCATTTGAAGTTAGTCTATATAAAGTACACATTTTAGAGTCCGCAGGAGTAGGAGAATTTGCTATTCACCCATCATATCCGGTTCATATCTGGTTAGCGAATACTAAATCGATAAAAACGCTCCATATTCGGACGGAAAATGTTAATTAATTGATACTCTAGTAGGTTGGTCCGTGGCACAGAACATTTTCGAAAATCGGGTCACATCCCGTCCCCGTCGGGTAACCGGATGTCTACGTTACATAAACTGTAGAGCAACATGAGTTGGTGGCACCGTTTCACTGATTAGCTTTTTGAAATTGGTTGAAATTGGTCTGTAAACGACATTTTGTCCTGTTTGGAAGTCAAATTATTTCTTTTGAATTATATTAATAGTCTACTCCTAACAAGTTTCAACCTCGATTTACTTCGTATCTGCTGTAATTTGTGAATGAAAGCGTTTTGAAGATGGTTCAAAAATAGGTTATCTTGCATGCGACAAGTCTATGGTTTAGTTTAACCAGTTTAACAATCAGACTAAATAAGCAAAAGTCACCCATTTTTAAAACGCTGTCATTCCAAACCACAGCAGATATAAAGTAAATTGAAGCTAAGCTTGTTAGGAATAGAAAAATGTCATTTCAAAGAAATACTTCCGAGCGAACCGGACACTGAGATGAAAGTCTATGGAATCTCAAACGTCTAAGTTTAGAAAAAAACGGGCATCATATTCTAACACCGATATAGTTAAATTTGTCAACCATGCACTCATCGTGCCAAAAACGAACATTTTTCATCGTTTTCCACCAGACCGGAAAAATCATTTTTCTGGTTTTCCTCGAACTTCCACAGATCTCGCAATTTTGGTCCACTCCGGACAACATTTAGTAACAGACTAACTTCGACCCGATGAATCCAAAAGTCCAATCCTCTAATAGTAACGCAACTTCTTTAGACGTCAAACCTGGTCGGCTCTCCCGAGAAAACTGAGAGCCAACAAGAAATCATGGATATGGTAGATAATTGGATTGGGTAATTTCAGGGGTTAAGCTCAAGTTCAGTTTCTGGTTGGTAGCCAGTGCGATCAGTTGTGTTTTACTTTGATATATTGTGTGCTATTTGCTATACTGTAGTAGCCGCTGTCTAGTGAGGGGCTTATTAGATCCAGTGGATATTGTCGGGAAGACGCTGCTCAGTGTCAGCAACTTTGTGTGCAGAATATTTTAAAGTTCTACCGCCAACCAGTTCACGATTTTCAACTGTTTAATTCAGCGCAATCTGATTTCTAGGAGATGGACCTTTATTTCTGTGTATTCTTATCCCGGAGCTCCTTTTGGATCACACAGTGGGAAGGTAGATTACCTCACATGAGTAAGTGAAACAAAGTTAGTAGTTTATAAGCATTTTTAAAGGTTCGAATAGTTTTGCGTTTCACGTTTCAAAACTCTTAAAAAGACCTAAAAGATGTGTATTGTCATGTACTTACAGTTGTTGCGTCCATTTAAGGAATAATGTCCAGATGTCTCATTTATTGACTGTGTCATATTGTAATTAACTGAATAATTTAAGGGATTAAAACATAACTCAGTGATTTGCCTTTAATTACGTGTGTCTGTTAAAATAATAATAATTGTTTCCCTTAAAACCTTGTACAACATAGACCACTATTGATGAGCAGGTATTAGATTAATTAGGTCACCGATTTCAAATGAGGCTCGTTGAATATTATGGTACCTTGAATACCTCTGGTGATTCTGTGAATATTGTCATTGTTGATCTGCAAGGCATAAAGGAATGTGTAATGTGGGTAATAGCGTCCCCGCTATCACCCCCTTTAAAAGTCCCTTTCAATTCCTTACTTTCATAGTTTCCCTAAAAATTCCCTAAAATCCCCTAAAAACACCCCAAATCCCCTTTAAATATTATGTTATTATAATTGTTGGGAAGCCCGATGATTATGTACTATTTTGTATGTAAAATCCCCTTTTAAATATCGTGCAGTGCTAACTTTATGCTCCCCTTTGGAAAATTATCTAAAATCACTTATTTCTGAGCGTAAACTTAACATTGCATGTATTTTGAATTCTTGTTGGCTTAGCAAAGATAGACCCTCCCGTTCCCAACGCATAACAAAATTCTCCTTTAATGATTTCGTCATCTTTTCATCAGTTGGGAGTTTTTCAAGTTCACGTACGGTCGGTCCTAAGAATTGGGGGCCCCACCCATTGCAATCCACACCTAAACGTAAGTGTTATTGTTTTGCTTTCTTGTTATTGCTGATTCCATCCCGTTTGTATTTGTATTTCATTTTGTGCCCTTCCTTGTCTGTTTTGCGGGTAGCCCGCTAATTTACCTGTCCTATCTGGGTAGCCCGGAAGGATTTCCCTGTTGTAATTGCCCTATGTTCGTCCCATTAAATCAGCCAGTTTGTCTTTTGCCTATTTAATTTAATTCTTATTTATTAACTTTAACTAGATATTGATCTCTTTGTTAGCTAAGTAGAGCTCTGGGAATAGCCCGGAGCTGATTTATAACTGAGGTTAATTTGTGTGCGCGTCCCCCGATTTCGTCTGGCGCCCCGTTGGCGACCCCCAAATTCCTGTCTGTTTTCCCTTTGCGAGGCAAGTCGGTGGAAAAGAGCCGCCTGGACTAAAGATCTCCACCCGCAGTCGTCGGTCAGCGTTCATTGCGCACAGTTCCCTTGTAAAATTTGGTGTGTGAGCTCAGCGGTTAAATTCCCTAGCTCCCCCCATATTTTACATCAGGCTGCCAGTTTCAGGCTCTCCCCCAATTCTTTTTCTCTTATTGCCAGCCTTACATTAGGCTGCCCGGCCTAGGCTCTGATTTTCTTTCCCCTAAATAATTTTTTCTGTTTTTCCCCCTCCCCAAATTATTTTTCTTAATTTCCTGATACCCCCTATTCTGAAAAAATTTTTTATTAGAGCCCCCCCACCCCAAGAAGTTCCCCCCTTACAATTCTTATCAGTAAAGTTGGCCTTTTTCTCCCCCCATTTTTGTTTGACTGGGCTGGCCCTGTCTTTACTTTTCCCGTAGTGATATACCCAGATTTCTTGTGTGGCTCCTTGGAGGTTTGCAATTGACGTCAATTCCAATTGCAAACCTTTGTATTAACTTTTTGCCCGCCCCCGCATCGCTTGAATCCTTATCAGGCGCCTGACTCTGCTTGGGCCCTTTGAAGTCCCGCCCACGCATCGCTTGGAATCCCAGTCAGACGCCTGACTTCCGTTCAGCCCCCAGTCAATTTTATTAGTCCCATTTTCTTTCCTGTTGCCTAGTGGTGTGTTTATCTTTTACCACACCCTATTTCTGTGATTTCTCAAGTCCTGTGTTATTTTCCCCCTACCCTTTTAATTGTATTATTATGGTTGGTTAGCCCAACTGTTCCCTTTAATATCACTAGGGCCAGCCCAAGTGATAATCCATTCCTATTATACCAGCAACTCCCTGCCCTCCCTGAATTTGGTCTAGTCTACCCCAATCACCCCCTTCCCACCCATAAAATTTTTTGGGAGGGAAATTAAAATTTTGAAAAATTTTTCCGTTGGATTCTGGGGCCAGCCCAGGAACCTAACTCTATTGTTGGACGACTAAAGTCCCAACTGGTAGATTGCTACTCATCCTCTGGACGGATTCCCACAAACCCAGGTCGAGTTGGAGATTCGACCCAACCCCCGATTTTTGTCCCGAAATACGTACGTACAATTGGAGTTTCGTGTCCCTGGCCTGAAAACCCCGATTGCTAGTTGTATACGTATATCGCCCCAAAAAGTCCCTATCGTCCTCAAGTGCCCCAAGTGCTCCCCTCCCTTTCCATTTCCTAATCTGCGGGGTTGTCCAGTTCCCCCCCCCACCCCGGGTCTATTCTTACTAGTCTTTAATTTAATTCTTATTTATTAACTTTAACTAGATATTGATCTCTTTGTTAGCTAGGTAGAGCTCCGGGAATAGCCCGGAGCTGATTTATAACTGAGGTTAATTTGTGTCCCCCGATTTCGTCTGGCGCCCCGTTGGCGTCCCCCAAATTCCTGTCTGTTTTCCCTTGGCGAGGCAAATCGGTGGAAAAGAGCCGCCTGGACTAAAGATCTCCACCCGCAGTCGTCGGTCAGCGTTCATTGCGTACAGTTCCCTTGTAAAATTTGGTGTGTGAGCTCAGCGGTTAAATTCCCTAGCTCCCCCCATATTTTACAAATGTAACCAGTGCCAGAAAGCTCAATAAGACTAGTGTATAAGACTGTCACTTTATTACATTAATTTCAAAAATGAAAACACAAACAGCAATTTCTAAACCATATATTCATTTTTTGCTTAGGCTAAGATGTTTCCATTTAGAAATTGGTAGACAAATGCCAACATCCTGAATATGCTTAAAAATGACAAGCCCATCTGAAATACCACATCATAAAACAAAACACATTACTACAAAACAAATATTAATTGCAGTTAAGCTGACACAACCTGTTTCAAACAATGCTTATTAAATTCATACCAGTAAATTTTTGGCGTTTCCACGAAAATTTTGAAAACACTGAAAAACATGATTCCAAGCAGTTTCTGGCTTTGAATAGACACCCGGTTTGTTACCAAACCGTGACATTTAAAAACCATGTAGTCTTTTTCATGAGCTATAATCGCAAGCGACCAGGGGAAATCGGCTGCTTCAATATATTGACTCTTTGAAAACGTATGACATTCGCTCTCAGCATTCTCATAGCGACGGTGGAAGAACTCTTTGCCGTGTAACTCAACCCAAGCTCTTCAATTAGCTGCACGACAGCTATCAAACACTACTCGCAGTCACTGTTGATGTCACTGTTGATGCTCCAAAAGTGTGTTTGTATTTTTCCTGGTTTAATTGTCATATTGTTCAATTATCTTACCCAAGCACCAAACGTGCCTCCTACTACCGCAATCAAGCGCTCCATATCGTATTTGAACGATTCTTGATAAACCTCTTCTCTAAGACTACTAAACTGAATCAGTAGCTGAAACGGAACTGTGCTATTAATGGACATCCTGGTGGACTTCATTCTATAATAGTAAACCTCAACCGACATAGCATACACTTCTGGAGCTTGTCTAGAATAGTGTCGTTTACCAGGAACTTCAACGATTCCTGCTCAAGGATAAACATTCCTGTTTCTAACAGCCAATAGATGCTTGCGTTTCATGTTTCATGCATGGTTCCAGTTAGAGTATAATTGGATGTTTCCCAAAATTCTTTTAACAGTCCATCTCATGTTTGCATTCGGAGTTTCAGTACAGTACACTCTAATTTTTGTCAACTCTTGGTTGTAGAATATCAAACTGAAAGCAGTTGTGTTTGTTTCTTGTTGTGTGTGTACACGAATGTGTGTTCGATTGTACTCATCGGAAGCAACTATATATAAACTAAGTATACAAATATTTGCAAATGCAATTGACAAACCTGTCTCTGGACATTTGGAACCGATTCTACAGAACAGAAATAAATTCGGACAGCTGCCAAACCGGTTGTAACTAAGCCTAGAAATTGTCTTGCGAATACCCAGGAAACAGTAATAGCATGGTTAAATGGCTGTTGGAAAGCCTTGGTTAATAAATTGAGCTTACCTTGACAATGACAGTTCTTTTCTGTAATAATGCTCAACACAATTAGGTCGACACTGACGATGGCAACGCTGGACCCAATTTTTCACACGAAAGTTAAAACCGACCAAAATAGACAAGTAACAAATAGCCCCACGTTCCAATGAACACGGCTCCTTTCGAGGACCATAACTGATATTTGTTAGCATAAGTGAATCACAGTTGCCGCACTCGTCCGTTATTCCAGCACTGATTTCATTAAGTAAATTCATGGAGCAGGCCAAAAAACATTCCTGGTACCCAGACGCTATACTGTGACTGCATCGATTACTCTTACTGTTCACTTTTTTGTCCACAACGGTTGTTAGTGCTAATTTGTTGGTTGCACTAGGATACAGCTGGGAAAGCTCCTTTGTGATTAAGCCATAAGGATTAAGCAAGCCTAGTACAATCCCCTCGTTGTGAGGTAATAACGTCTGTGCTCGTTGGCTGGCTGGAACTTGCAAATTTAATAGCAGCCCTAGAATAAGGAAGGATTTTCGGGCAAACAGACATCTTTCAAATTTGTTCTTTATTAGCCGGTAGTAGTATTTAAACTACATAATTCTCAGCACTAATTTGTTAAACATCCATAAGACAAAATTAAACAATTAAACATAAATGGAATATTACTGCCTGCATCAAGAATTCAACTTGTGAGTGAACTGGGAAAGGAATATAATTGACTTGAGCGTGGTCGTGTCCCACAGTTTCATTTTCATTTCGCACTGAACTATTGTATGTTATTGTTAAGTTTTTACCTCCGTATGGCCCAACCTGTGACTGGACTTGGCCTCTGATGGCTACACACATGCCGTATGGCGTTATCATTTTATCAGAGCCGCGACAGCACTCGTAAGGCATTAGGATCTTCATACCATCTACAATGCAGGACTGAACAATGTCTGAACAACCAATTGAGATTTGATTTAGAAATTGAAAAATAGGCTGGCTGGAATTTTGCAGTAAATTTGATAATTTCATTCCAATGTTGTAGCATTGCTCAGCGTTAGTTGTCGCAGTTGACAATACATCCAAGTATGTGAATTTGTAAGGAGCAAGTAAGCTAGAAGCAATTGTAGCGTCAATACAGGCTGCTTCGTTTAAGCTAAATACGTCCGATGAATTTATATACTGATACAGTCGATTCCACTCAAGCCTAAAATAAAATAGGCCAAAACAAAGCATTTCTGTTCCTTAATGGTGTTGATGCCACAATCTAATGCTGGCTTGCATAATTATAACTACTGCTCAAACAAACTCACAAACTCAGGTGTGACTATTTGTAATGGAAAAGGCAAAATAAAACCTGAAAATGACCATGAAAAGCTCAGTTTGTCGCAGGTTGTGGTTCTTAGTGGAATAATTTAATTTTTTAATGCACTGGTTATGAGTGGCATGCCTGTGAAATCTTGATGTGAACTGTGAAACGTCCAAGCACTGTATAAAAGTAACTGTCATGTAATTACCAGAGTTGCCAGTCTGTGCGAAACCCCCAGAAATTCATCATTAGGGTCATAGGTTCTAGTGTAGATAGGAGGAACAAGACTAGAAGCAGCATTACTCTCACGCAAATGACACGAAAATGGAACAGAACCTCAGTGGAATGTAGTCTACGGAAGCCTAGGTAGGTTATCAGTCAGTAATGGAGGGGTCGTTACCCTTCCCGGGTCAGTAATAGGCCCTAATACTGTTTTTGATGCAGCATGGAGGAGTCGTTACTCTTCCCAGGCCACGAATTAGGCCTCATATTGTCAAGAAGTCAACTAAATATGATTAAAATAGCTGGAAATTATCAAGGAAAACTAGTTTAAAGAAAGAAATTGTTGAATAACCAACGCTTTAACAAGAAACTTCGAGTTTAAAACGTTTTACGCAGTTAATAGGTGCAAATATTAGAAGATGGGTCGAAATAAGGTCATAATCTGCCCTCTAGTAGCATAGAAATAGGTTAATTGGTGTTCATAGGTATTAATTAGGCGTAATTTGCATTAGTTAGGTGATAATTAGTTAATTCGTGCAATTTTTGGTCAAAATACAAGTTGGGTTTATCTGAAAGGCAATTCTCTGCTGATTCCAAAACTCCAAACCCGGTCACCTAACTCCCAATATTGCGAAAGTTATACGTAAAAGAAGTTTTGACTAGTTACATTTTAATTCTGTAATATTGGCCTTAAGTGACCTTATAACAATGCGTAACAGTGTGTGTGGTTACGCCCATTCATGTTTCCATTCATTCCTTTGAGCCTCTGCTGGCTCTCTCCCAGCAGAGACTTGCCTCGCAGAGAAGGTCTTAACACACACACCTTAGGTGTGAAATTACGTTCGGAGGGGGCTTAACTCCCTCCCCAATAATTTAAAAGAAATGAAAATAGTTAGTCTTAGGTAGTTAGATACGTAGATTAATAATATCTAATTTTTGTCTTGTAGAAAATTACGTAGGTATTAGTATGCATATTTTTTACGCAACATTTGCCCTTCCACTTCTTTTGCAGTGAGACATAGAGTCTTGGCGAGGAAGGACAATTGTTGCTGGGATTAACGGGCGGCTTCCCTTGTCTGTGGCCGAAAGGTCACGCCCAAAAGGAAAGAAAGGGGCTAGGAGACAAGGGAATGCCTAAAAATAATAAACATAAATTTTATTAAACGAATTCACAAAACTAGCAGTTAATATTTAGTTTTTCATAATGGGCCCCAAGTGGCCGTCATTTTGTACTAATTCGATTTCTAATTCATGAAAATTAATTTTTATTCAGGGAATTTCCCCTTTGGTTACCTTTACGTGGTAACCAAAAAGTCTGCAAAGTTTCCCAAAATTCAGCTTGGGAAATAAATCAAAATTAGGGTCAGTTAGAGGGTAATAACTCCTTTTTCTCATTAATCTCCCCTCCAACGGACCAGCCGCGTGGCCAGCCCGAGTTGGGCACACGCTTTAACATAGGGAGCTTCCAGAAATTTCTGGAAGCTCCAATAAAAATCAAAGAAATCCGCCAGAAAGGCAAACACCAGTGAGCTGTCAGACTCCTGTCAGCTCACTGGAAATTTTGAATTTCCAGCCAGTGTTCGTCTGAGACTCGGCCGAGAGCGGTCGCTTGCTTCCCCCCACAACTAGCACGTCTTCCCGTTGTGCCAGCGTTTTGGCCGGGAATAAAAGACGTGCTCACCCCGGTTAGGACTCGAGTTAGGGGCCCCTTCTGACCCACACTGGTCAGAAGGGATGAGTTGAGCTTACACGAAGAACACCACACGATGAGGGCCAAATGAGCGCACTATGCTCGGCCAGAAACTACACACTAGGAACGCAAACTTAGGGATTTTTAAGAGGCCCTTTTGGTATAAAAATTCACTTTTGGTGGCCTTCGGGCTTAATTTAAAATAATGTTTGCCAACCAAGCCACGGCCCGAGTGGCCTTTCATTTTTAATAGGGGCTTAATGCCCGATTTTGTGTTTTTGTATCTTGTTTTGGGGTTGTAATGAAGCTTGGGATTTTGAGTGGAGACCCACCCCTGAGTTGAGATAGGAGGTCCCTTGGTTACGACCTCATATTCAGAACTGAGCTAATTTAGGGATTGTTTCTCCCCACAGCCGGCAATTAGGAATTGCCGGCCATAATTGCAAATTAGGCGCTACTGAAGTAATATTATTGTCTGTGCTTTTGCATTGTTCTTGTGTCTTGTGTGGTTCGGCTTACCCAAAAATCAGTAGGCATTAAAACTCTGAATCGTTTTAAACTACTAATTATCAGTTGTTTCAAGGGGAAGGGGCCGACTTCCCCGTTGTTAATTTAAGTAATCTAAAGCTGTCCTTAGCGGAAAACGTGTGTGATCTGTTTGTTAGTAATAATTGCCCAAGCAATTATTACTCGTTCAGCTTTCCTCAAACTACCAAAGTTTCAAAAACCCAATAAAATTTTCTTTTATCAAAAAATTATAAAGTTACAAAGTTCAAAGTAAACAATGCTGGAAGAGGTAAATCAAATTTACCTTCAGAATTAGGACAGAAATATGCATACTATAGGTAGGTAGACGATATTAAGGAGTAGTTAGGCCTCGTTATGTCTGTGTAATCGTATGTGTCAACATTGTAGTGATTTGTAGTGTGAATGAGACCCCCCAAATTTACTTAAGTGGCTCCTTGGGTAAACTCCTCCTGGAGTAGGAGGTTCCAAGGTTAGCCCCCTTTGTAGAGTGTGAATTGGGAATCCAAAAGTGTGTGATGGTGAGTGTGAATGAGGGCATACCATGTAAACCCCCTTGTTTGATAAGGGTATTGGGACTGCCGGAGTGAATGGGTAAGGTACTCAGATAGTAGGCAGGAAACGGGCCAAATTGAGTAGCAATCTGGACCCAAAAACCCAGATAAATTATAGTCAGTAATGATTGTTGGGTGGATGTGTAATCACTGTGAAAGTGCTAATTTTGGAGTGCAAGTCGTAGGAAATTTACATAGGAATGTCGATATATTCGGCGGTTCAGAGCAGCTTTTGCAGCCTAGGGTCACGGGGACCCCGAATTAGGTCTGCCAAATCTGCTGGATTTCCGGTCGGTTGGTTGCCCTGCGATTAGGGGGCGGATGGGCCGCATTCATGAAATCCAGAAATAGCCGAATCAGGGCCATAACAGAATAGTTTAAATTAGCACGAAATTGATCACAGTTTAGCAAAACGCGTTAGACATCCGATTAGCGGACTAGTAGTTTACTTAATTCTAGGTAGGAAAATGCCTGCAGTTTTGCTGTATCAATTAGCTAGAATTCTTAGTAATTGGGAAATAGTTAGGCCTAGTTAGGATCGGGGTATTAATGGTCTTGGCCTAAAATTATCATGGGCTCACGGTCGTTACCGTAATCATCTAGCTTCCCATGTCAGAGGCCAAAAGACGAGCCAAACCAAAAGAAAAGAAGTAGACCCGTACTGAGATTCGAACTCAGGTTCTCTGGATTAATAGGTCCAGTGCTCATCCATTGAGCTATACGGGTTACAATTAGAACAAGTTCAGGCTAGCCTATATAAGGAAGCAATTTAGCAACCCAGCACGTGTGCAATCAATTAATACATTATATGTGCTAATTATGCATATGTGGAGACAAACTTTAATTATGTTTTTCTCACTAATTAATTAACATTTTTTGGTGCTGTAAGCACAAAAAAATGTTCAGTTTTTCAAGCTCTGCAAGAATATATAACTTTTACTTAAATTCGCGTTCATCGAAATTTTGTTAATTTATATGCCAGTTTTGCACGAATGCAATTATGTGTTCGTGTGAAAGGATGGTAGTACGCGCGACTTCCACTCGGCTGGCTGCTGGGGTTGCCAGCACCGCATCGAATAGCGGTTCGGCACGTCCCCTGTTAGGGCACTAGGATAAGGGGTAGGTAGATTTAGAAGCAGACGTAGTTCGGTAGGTCGGTAGGTCGGTAAGTAGGGACTGCGTAGAATGGCTGCTGAGACAGTGAGTGAGTGAGTTTTTGTATTTTTGCATAAACTGAGGAAAACTAATCACCTGCGAAAAAACTCACTCACAATCAGCCAGTAGGTTTTATTTTAAGTTTATTATTTCTGTTAACTACCGGTTTACTGTCCGGTAACTAAACCGGCAACTAAATGGCGGAACGAATGCAGGTTCTAATAAAGTCCCTAACTAGGATGCAACTCGCTTCAAGAAAATAGAATAATCCTTAAAGATTAATAAAGTAATTTAGGGTGGATTAACAGTTAGTAAAGTAGGTTTTTAACATCATCCCCCTGGAAATAATTTTAGCGCCTGATAAAATTCCAAGATAACGAGAGTGCTACCGTAATTCAAGTAAAGAATGAAAAGTAAGTAAAGTCCCATTTCCAACTCCGTATGAGCGGACCTAAACCGTGCAACACCGTGCGGTGCGCCATTCAGATGCCCACATAAGAGTGAAAGAAAGAACTTCAAAGAAAGAAAGATTTGGTAGCTATTGGTAGTCAAAATACAAGTAACCTCGAAACGTAGGGGTTAGATGTTTCACATTGAACGTCAACTTGATAGCAATATTAGACTAACTGTAAATCCAATTTACAAAGAATCAAAAGCACACACAAAACAATCACACTTACAAGTACTTATGTAGAGCTCTAACAATGCAAGAAAATTCACTGCTTTACAAGAGTAAGATACTACAAGTATTCTATACACAGTCAAAGTACAAGTTACCTATACAACGATTTCAAAAGAGTAAATACGACAGATTTACCTTTACAACAATGAAAAAGAAGACAAATATAGGTTGACAATAGATCTTATTACATGGCATCAAACTGTACATCTTATCGAATAAATGTAGCTTTAAGCTAACAGTACAAAATTCAAAAACAGTTACAGATAAACTACAGAGTCACAAATTCAACAGGTATAAGGAGCAGAACGGAAACTACCGAATCAGTACAATCCATTCTAACTCAACTCTTGAACCTTGGCATAAATGCCCTTAGCATCAATGAATTGTATTACGGAAATGGTAGTTTAAAGAAAACAAATTCAACACAACAACCCAAAGTAAACCCTAAATAAACCTAACTTAAAAATCCATTAGAAGAAAAAATTCAAGAATTTAGTTTGTCCGAAAGATAACAAATTTTCAAAGTTACCTAACTTACAACTAAACCACAAATACCACTATTACAAATATCAATTTACATATTCATCCCCTGTCGAAAAAAAACGAGTACCCACGAGTAAATAACCACAAAAACAACACATATCCTATCCTGACAAAGCCAAAAATAATCCAAATAGTATACAAAATCAAAGCTAAGTACACAAAGAAAGATAGACAGAAATAGAGAAAACACCTAACGAACTACGTACTAACAAACTACAGACAACAAAAAAAGCACAAAATTCAAAGACAAAGAAAAATTAAAGACTATTATCAATGGCAGTTTAAAGTTCACTAAGATGACAGATGGTAGGCCTTGACTCTTGAGCAGTTGAGCACCGTTGGAATGCACCGTAGAGATAGAATAGAGCTGCATAGCTGAAAAATAAAAGCATTCACAACCACAAAAATACTCGTAATCAACCTAAGAGATTCAAAGTTTTGTAAATAAAGATCAAATAGAAAAAAGAAAAGATAGAGATAGAAAAGAGAAAAGAAAAAAATTTCTAAGATTTTACAAGATCACGTTTTTACAAATGACTAAAGCTTCACTCAAAAAAAACTACTTAATTACACCAAACACATAAGTACATCTTGAGTACCCTTTTTGTCCGAGCTTTAAAAGACTAAAGTCAAGATAGAAAAGAAAGGAAATTTTACAAAAGATAAGAGCTACTTTACACCGAAAAATGGCTTGAGCTGAATTAGGTGTTAAAATAAAGATAAAGATAAGAATAACTATACTGCTCTAATCTACTGCCAAAAATTACAAAGCAAATATAGAATACAGTGAAAATACAAAGGATAAACATAACAGAATTAAGAATAAAGAAGCTTTATAACAGATTTTTAGAATAAACAACAAAATTCAAAAAGTCCAAATTCAATGCAGAATTAGCTTGCCAAAATACGTAACAAATACAAAAGAAAAACAAACATTAACCTAGCTACTAAAGAACATAGTTATAGACGCTGGCATCTTGTTTTTATTGGTCCTTTTAATATATGCAGGACTCGTTTTGCCTCTTTTTAGATGCCTTTATTTTCTCTGCGTCTTTATTTACAGCATTATTCTTTTTATGGGCTTTTTTAGCTGTATGCATAGTAGTACGATAAACAACAAATACAAAATTCAAAGTACAAAATACAAAACAATGAAGTAGAATAAGTAAATGCCAAATTAGTAAAAATCGAATAATAGTAACTCTGATTAGCAATACAAAAGTTTAACTAGACTAGTAGTACAATAGGTGACTTGTCGCAATCCAAGCGCACAAAATACTAAACTTGACTAATAGTAGTACAAAACCATATATAAGCGACTACGCGCTATCCGTACTATCAAAATACTAACAAAATGACTATAGCAAGCTAATTCCAACTTAGTACTATAAGATTCGACTTCAAAAGAAAATAATGAGGCGTTTTAGGATTACACGTATATAATTAGCCTCTGAAGATTACTTCTTCTTCTTCACAACAACAACAACAAAATAACTAACTAATGAATAAATTGCTTGTTTTTAAGATAACTTCAAGATACTTCAGATTAGTAAACTAGCAAAATAACAAAACCACTGCTTTAGTAAAAAAAATTCCACAAAAGTAAGCTTTCAAGTAATTCAGATTAAAGATTAGCAAAACTTCAACCAAAAGTAATACGAAAAGTAGAGAAAAAATAAAAAAAAGTGAAAAACAAAATACAAGCGATACACGCTACCAGACGACAGCACTAGTCGTATGTTTATAAGACTAGGAGCATTGTGGGTAGCTACGTACTAGGTGAAGGAAAACTTGCACTTAGCACGCAAAAAAATAACGATATACAACCCGATGACCATAAAAAATAATACCACTTTTCATTACTGCTTTTATACGTACATCTGCTATATACGTATTTCTAATGTCAAGATCTGACCGTAGAGAAAGGCGATGACAAAGCTCGTGGCTGAGAAGTAATAATCATATCGGACTTTTCCAAACCAAGTCCATTTTCCATATACGTATTTTGCTTCAGCTTATCATAAGTGCTTTTTTCCACATCTTTAGCACTTTGTTTGCCCGTTTCATCATCAAATAATAAATCCAAACCATAATCATAATTCTTTGGGGCAACAGTCAATACAGTTCCCATAAAAGCTGAAGTATCACTCATTGAGCCACAATTCGAGAGAGCTTTGTTAGATTCCACTTTGCTTCTGCCATTCTCTAACTGTTCAAAAGAATCTTCACTTGAAGGCAGTACGTATACTTCCACAGTTAAATGTCTTCCAGGAAAATCAGGATCAGGGACACGAATCCACTTTGTTTTCAAATCTTGCTCTTCTTTGAGACTTTCATTCCGTTCAGCCTTTCCAACTGTAGGCTGATCAAGTAGTACAGAATCCAAAGGTTCATCATCAATGGAAGGACCAATGTCAGTTCCAATAAAGTCCATGCAAGGGTCATAGTGTTCCAAGCCATTCATAGCAAGAGATATGCCATCATTGAGATCATTGTGTCCTGAAGAAGTCGCTTCATTGCTCCTGTCCAAATGACCATACTCCATTGAACATAAGGTCGAATTTGAAATAGTCGAAACCTGAGACTTTGAGCACGAAAAATTATGATCTTGGCATTTTCTGCCCAGACTATCTATCTGCTTCGAAATACAATGGGACTTATCAGAATTATTCGAAGAAAACCCGTTGAAACAAGTTGATTTACGTTCGGGATGGTATGACCTGTTTTGGGGGGTCAAAAACGTACATTTTCCAAAATTTCGACCACAGGAAGCAAAATTCGAGGGATAAGAACGTGAAATTCTGTTCCAGCGCATTGCGCTTGACCTAAAACTACTGTTCGTTTGACTCTGAGGGCCCAATTTTGCAAATCGACCAGAAATATTTTGAGATTTGGGCCAAATGGCATTATTGCCATATTGAAAAACGTTTTGGCCTGTAAAAAATCTTGGAGAAACAAATCGAGGAAACGAGTATCGGTTATAGTAGCAGTTCATAGGGCTAGTCCTTATTGCGCTATTCGTTTGGTTCTGCCACCCCGTAAAAAATTTTTCGCCCGAAAAATCTGGACACACATCAAAGGTTCGAAAATGACCATTTTTCGATGGATTTTTCGACCTAGAAAAAGAAGTCTGAGAGTTAGGACGAAATGAATGGCTGTTTCTGGTGTAGTTTCCTAGGCCACAACTAGGAATAACATTGAATTCGTTTCTGTACGTAGAACTTGAATTTCGACCAGAAAAAGTTCGAAATTTGGGATCTGCAGAATTGGTCAAAGTGTCACTATAGGAAATTCCGTTATTAAAACGTCTCAAATAACCTGAATTCGGGTTCGGAAAACAGAAAAAACCACACGAAAAACATCTGATGGGTGGGGGAACGTATATACTGAGCAAACTTAGGGGAGAAAAACCATTTCTGGAACTACGTACGTATGTAGGCGAAAACGAAAAATTGGACGAAAAATTCGTAGTTCTCGGTGAAAAAGGCAAAATTAGAATAGCGTGAACTTCTCGAAATATTGCGCGGATGGGCATGAAAAGAAAATCGGGATCGAAAATTATACATACGTATGGGACACGTAGCCATTAAATGGCCAACTTTGTGACAGAAAAAACACCGACGAAACTGTCTTGTAGACAAATTATTACGGCAAATGTAGCTATAATTGCACATTACAAACTATAATGGACTAATAAATCGAAAAAGAAAAACCGAGTCAACAATCATAGCAGAAAAATCTAAAAAATGAAAAGCAACTTCGGAGGGGGGGCGTGCCAAAAAAACCGTAAACCTATCGATATATACGTATACTTGGCTACAAAAACATGTCAAAATGGATTCAAAACAACTAATTGTACGTATACCAACGCAAAGCTGACAAAAATACTTCGTTTCAGAAGAAAAAAATGCAATTGCGCCGAAAACATAGCAAAATTTGCTCAAAAACAGAAAAAAGTGAAAATTGTCGACGAAACAACTGGGGAGGGGACACGTTTCTTTCCCAACATGGGCATAATTACACGAAAGCAGCATATTTAGCGCATGTACGACCTTCTGTTTGCTTAAAATCGACCAAAACTACCAGTTTTCTAAAGTACGTATGTTCCCAGATGTCAAAATTTCGTCAAAAATCCGTCTAAAAATGCATTTTTTCACAAAACAAAGACTAACACAATATGCGTCTGCTCTGAAATTAATGCTTACGTACACACAAAACAAAATTTTGCCTCAAATCTACCCAAAAATACAAAAAAACTCAAAAATTCGTCAAAATAACACAATTTTTACCTCAATCGGCCTTATATACGTATACAAAAAATTACAAAATCGTCGGCAAAATTGCTTCAAAAGGCAAAATAAATGTTCCTGATTAAATTACAAGTAGGGGTGGGTTGAGAATATTGTTATGGAGGACATTTGCGTTGATAATTGACAAATTTTCAACAAAATATGTCCAAAAATTGGTAATTTGGGGGAGGGGTGGGAGGGGGTACAAAATCAAGTCAAAATTACGTTTTTGACACGAAAATCAGTCGAAAATCCTCCTAGAACGACGTTTTGCGCCTAGGACGGTCGTTATTTGAAGCAATTCGGCCTAAAAATCGTTCAAAAATCGATTTTTGGGTCGATTGGGGGGTTTCGAAATTTTATCCTAAAATTTCCGAAACTTCGAGATTTTGGCGATTATGGGTCCCCAAAAATTATACGACACTTGGGGGGTTCCCAGAAAAAATATTCAGCCAAGAATTTGCCAAAATTTGACGAAAATTGACCTTTGGGGGGTTTGGGGGGATCAAAATTTTGCCCAAAAAATGCCTAAAATTGCAATTTTTTAGCAATTACGGGTCCCCAAAAATTATACAATCCTTGGGGAGTACCCACAAAATTTATTCCGGCACAAATTTGCAAAATTTGACAAAATTTACCCTTGGGGGGGTAAAAAAATTTACCAAAATTTGGCAATTTTTGCAAAATTTTCACGATTTATGCTCCAAGATCAGCTTCTGTTGCTTCTCCTCTGTGTCAATGTTTCTCAGTATCGAGAAAGTTCGGCACAAAGGGTTGTGGAAAAACCCACGAAAAATTTTCCTAACTACAAAAATTTTCAAAATTTTTTCCCGTCTTGGGGGTGGGGGGGGGTTGGGATCCTGTCTTAAAACTACCTAAAATTTACTGCAATTAAGGTTATTGGGCTGCCCCAATAACGCAGTATCAGTTATTTCGCAGTCCCCCAACTCAGAACTTCTGGGGGGGGGGGGGTAAGACAAGTCCCCCAACGGACAAACCCGACTTTCTAAATTTGTCATTTTTCAGAGTTGCACCCTACACAATAGAAGAATTTCAAAGTCTTCAAACTTAAACAAAAGGTGTTTTAAAAGATTCTTGCGATTCTAAAACTACTTTCCTTTTTCAATAAATCGCAAAATTAAGTTCAAAAATCGTTTTTGAAAAATCACGAAATTTGAAACTTTTTCAATTTAGCAAACCGGACAGTGGTCCTGTCACGGTCGCCAAATGTTAACTACCGGTTTACTGTCCGGTAACTAAACCGGCAACTAAATGGCGGAACGAATGCAGGTTCTAATAAAGTCCCTAACTAGGATGCAACTCGCTTCAAGAAAATAGAATAATCCTAACTAAGCTTCCCTAATTAAAAGATAAATAAGGCATGATATTTACTGAAGAACTTACGGTGAATTTAATGGGCATAATAAATGGCGGAATAGCAATACAATGGATGGCACTATTGGCCGCAACACGTACCAAAGAAATAACCAGACTGATTACATAAGCAAGTAAGCTACCTTATATAAGCTAGATGGTTGCTGTTTGGATCTGATACGTTGATCATTCACGAAAGATTAATAAAGTAATTTAGGGTGGATTAACAGTTAGTAAAGTAGGTTTTTAACATTTCAGTCCCAAACCTGCCAATAAACAATTAATGGGGATTTTACATTAAAACACCAGGTAATTGTAAGTTAACATTAATATTACGTAGGCTTTAGTTAGTTAGCATAAGTAGGTAGGTAGGCATTAGTTAAGGCAATTAATATAAGTATTTAGCAGTGACCATCTTCCAATATCAGAAATGCACCATAACATGTCCAGTTTCGTACATGTATTTGTTATAATCTCTGGGTCACGGTGAAATGAACCCATTTCCCGTGACAAATCAACAAAATCAGGCCTGACACATGCCAAAAAACGTTAGTATTGGCCAGTATTATTGTTTGCTCTGAAGATTGTGCGAAATTAGTCAGAATCAATGCATTTCACATCAAAATGGCCCTAAAAGGCCGGTCTTTGCAAGGAAAGGACAAAGGCAAACGAAGTCTGAATATGGGTCACAAAGAGCGCATTTTTTGTACATTTCTAAGAATGTTTCGTCTAACTGCAAGTTCAGTCAGGCCCAGCCGGGCCCGAGGTGGAAACCTTACGAATCATTTCGCCCAAACCGGAAATCACGTCAAGTTTAACTAAGTTCGGAAAGTACATGCTAACAGAGGCCAGGAAGGCCTAATTGGTGACAAAGAGTTACCAGAAACGGTTAATATTGTCAAAAAGGCAACAACCAACGGTTTTCAGTCAATTCTTCAATTCACAAGTTCAAATGGGGCCCAAAATGCACATTTTGGGCCTGGAAAGCAAAGGAACGAGTAATGGTTGCTGGGTTCGATTCCCGCACCATAATCTTGTACTAATGGGTTTTAACCCATTTGATTCAGGTGCGGAGACGAGGCTGCGCTGCTCTATCCAAATCTGAACTGCCCGTGGATCTTATCAGTCTTGTGTCTCTCAGATAGTCAGAGCCAGTAGTTTATCGGTGGACCGCAGAAGTCCGGATCAGTGAATCAGTAGTCAGTCAGTCAGTCAATTGGAATCAGTCGATTTTGGAAGGTACATAGACGGCCTGTATTGCCGAGTAGTGGATTAAGACAGAGACAGCGAGCGTAGCACCGCCTGATCAAAGTGGGAGGTTAAACCTGAAACCGAAAGGCCTAAACCTAATTCTTGGAAAAAGGACTAAAACACTAATTCTCTTTTCTATTGAGTCATGAATTCAACCGTTTTCGTCATCAGTTCTATGTCGGGAGGCGTTTCTCCCGTGTCTCTGGCCTAAGCGCCACATACCCTTCAGTGAAGAAGAAGAAGCCGTAGATTTGCTGAACTTTGTAGTTGTTTAATTTTCGTTAACCAGGAATAAGTAAGGCAGAACCAGGTGACTCCCCATTTTCTCTATTTCCTCAGAAAGCCAGTTCCGTACAGTAACCCTGTCTAGGTGTTGGAGCGGACCTTCGGGAAAGCAGTGTCCAACATTCGGGGACTCACCCATAGACCGACCCCAGGTTTATCTCAGTTAATAATTGTTTGTTTGTAGTTTGCTGATTTGTAGTTTGATAATCTGTTTGTAAGGACGGATGAAGAGTCGCACAGCACAAGCATATAGGCGCACGAGAAAGCATATAGGTACTTACTTAGCAGAGTGTTGGAGACAGTGTAATAGTTAGTGTAACAGAGACAGAGTGTGATAAAAGGAAGAAGAAGAAGAAGTACCACTGAACCTTGTCCCTAACTAAATATATAACTTGGGTAATATTATCCTAAATTAGGATAATATTAATAATAAACTAAAAGAGGGTATCTGGCAACTCTGGTACAGTAAATTGTATACTGTACTGATCTGTAATTGTATCTGTTTTGCACAGTTTGTAACGACCCCTGTCATTAACGCGTGTTGAATTGTAATTTGTCATATTGTTTGAAAGAGTGTACCCAGTATACATGTACTAAGTTTAATAAATAATTGGTGTGTCAGACCTAGAGTCTCAGAGATTAACAGAGAGGCGCGATTGTCTCTGAAAGCCAGGCGCGTTAGCCAAAGGATCGGATCAGGATTGCCCAAGGTAAGTTCTGGTCAGGCATCAGAAGACTCACCATCAATCCGGCGATCAAATCCAAGCAAGTACTGAACCCTCTTGCTGATCTGCTGGAATCCAGTGCAACAAACGAACTCACAAAGAAGACCCCTACAAAGGTTGGCTGCAGGGAATCTCTGATTTTGGAACACCACCTTTCGGAGATCCGGTGCCTAAGTCTACTTCGCTAAGTGGACGTGCTGACCTTCCGTGTAATCAAGTGCAGAGCGACTTCTGTCACTAGACCGGAGAGCAGAGCGATTTTTGACTCCGGATCCTAGCAACTTCATTACATATTGTATAAATTATTTCCATGTTGGCGTTAAATTGTGTTGTCTGTTAACGAAGCAACAAAATACAAACAAAAATAACAAAACATTATAATATGTATAAACCTAAGCTATCTTATGGCGGGGTCCACAGGGCCATCTCATACATCACCACCAACACATGCAGCACCCATCAGCATTCTGTCTATGAGTCAGGAGCATCTCAAAAGAACATTTCGACACTGAGGAGCAGACTCAGGAGAATGTTTTGGAGCGTCCTAAGGGCAGGGCCGCGTTTCACATAGCCTTCCTTAAATTTTGCTCTTAAATCTGCTCCTAAGTCAAAAGTTAAGAGGCCTTTCCGAGCAATTTAGGATTACCTCCTTAACTGCTTCACAAAGCAACTTGGAGATTGCTCTTAAATTTCAACGCTAAGAGCAAGCTTAACACAATTGGCTCTTAAGGTTAATAAGCTGTTTCAAAAGATTTCTCCTAGATTTACAAAGGCATTCACCTTATTTTGAAGAGCTTCTAAAAGGTGCTAAGCTTAGGAGCGTTTTTTGAAACGCCCCCAAGAGTTTAGAATAATTGCTCACGTTGAGCTGCATCAATTTGTTGCTCAAGTTTAGCTGTTTCAATATATTGCGAGTCAAGTTCGACACAAGATCATAACTTTATTGTTGAGAAACTACGCTGGAGATGATTGGATTCGCTACGATGAAGAACGGTTGTGCTAAGTTTGAAAGTTTTTCGAATATTTTTAAGACATTTCTTTTCTCTCAGAGGAAACTGCCTTTCAAATTCCGATGCTGCAAATAGAATTAATAGAATTAATTCAAACCATCGATGATCAGAATATACTAGGAAAATAGTACGTTTTTGCTCTAGGTAAATAACCGTAGACAAAGCTTTTAAGTAACCGTAGACAAAATTTTGAAATTGGCTGACTGATTTGGTTTGCTATTTTGTTTTGTATCTTGTAATGAAGGTCGCGCACAGATTATGGTCAATGCATATGTGAGTCCAGTGATCAAAGGACACGTATCTTCAATAGTCAAATGGAAAATAAATCCGATCTCTGGTAGAAAGCCATGATTTTAGGAATTCTAAAACGTCTTCAGTTAATAGCTAACTTCAAAATATATTAGTTCTATTGTATTGAGAAGGTGGTTGCCAGGATCATGCTGGGCAGGGGACGCTTCCTCGAAGTGTCCCCCGCATAATAAGCCAGTTACAACGCACAAATATATATATATATATATATATATATATATATATATATATATATATATATATATATATATATATATATATATATATATATATATATATATATATAATCGAGAAGCTTTTTAAAATAGAGAAGTGCGTTTACTGTCCAGCTTTATTTTATTTTAAATTCGTTAATTTAAGCTTGTAAAAGTCTTTGAATCGACAGTCTGAGATGGACATGGGGGGTGAAAAAGTACTCCTCTGTCCTTTCTACAGTCTGAATCAAGACCTTTATAAACTTTGATCATTTTAAATTAAAGTATACTTCAGCTTCAACTTGAACAAAGGATATGCCAATATTATCTCCAAGCTCTAGAAATAGTTTTAGTTTCTAATCTACGGACTTTTCCTTCTTTCCTATTTGAGGCTCGCCCACTCCCTCCGACTCCTCTCTGCAGCCTAATTCTTTTCCACCCAAAGCTGCCGAGCAAACCAATTAGTTTTCCGCCATCTCAATCACTGTTGTCAAGCGGGGGCAACTCCAGTCGGTGAACGACTGCACTTGCCTTGGTGGTGACTGCAATAACCGCACAACAGTATGGCTTGGGGACCATGTTTTCTATCTCCTCCTCTTGTCCGTATATTAAAAACGGTCTGCAGAGAGCAGCATTTTACAGTGGTCAGAAAGCACTATACAATTAATTGTCAATAGTACAAATTGTTTCTTCTTTCGCAGCGCCAAATGAAACTAATTGATCTCTCGAAATCTTCGCTTAAATTGTCAGTATACACATTATCAAACTTTGAATTGAAATTTTGTTTGGGATGCTGGGCGCGATCCCGATGAAAATTTTTTCCTATTGACCTATGCAAACTTAGCCTCATAAGACTACGTATAAGAAAAGAATGATGATGATGAGAGCAAACTCAAAATTTGGTAAAATTAGGAAAATAAAATCTGATATTAAAGCCAGTCTTTGTAAATTTATTAGTATTACTACCCTTCCAGTGCACAAAGCTGAAAACATAACGTCTAAATTGAGTCCCGGTTTAAGTGAGATGATACAAAGATAGACAAGAACTTTTAATGAAAACGAAAAAAAAGCAAGAATTTTACAATCAGTGCCAAAAATTACCTTTGAAAGGGGCACAGAAACACGTCGGGCAAGGTGCTATTGCGAAACTGCACAGTCTTAATATCAATTCTAATCTCTTCGTTGATAAAGACCAGCCATATTTTTTTGCATGACTGGATTGACAAAATGAAGCACACAAGAACCACCAAAAACCAAGCAAGTGAAGTCCAGTTGCTTTGTTTCCACATGATTCTCAAACTATCAAAGGTGGAGTTATTTTCAGCCTTCGGTCGTGTCTTTCCTAAATCAAATTCTCAAACCCAGATTAGCTAATGCAAGCGTTACGGTATGCAATTCAACTTACATTCAGCTTGCGGTGTGTAGTGGTTTGAACGAAAATGAGTAATGTCGGTGTCACAGGGAAAATTTTCCGCCGTGAAATCTTTCCCCCCGGAAAAATTTCACTAGGGAAATTTTTCCCCCCGGAATATTTTCCCTAGGGAAATCTTTCCCCCCGGAAAAATTTCACTAGCGAATTCTTTCCCCCCGGAAAAATTTCCCTGACCTCGTAAATTAAATATTTTGCTGGATGGTATTAATTGTAGGAATTTTAACTTTTACTCCTAATTTTTATGTTACATTTTCAATTATTTTGGTATACATTTATTCATTCTTCCATTCCACCATTTAATATTGTTAAATTTAATTTACTTAAATTAAGCACATAATTAAAATATGTAAATTTGTATTCAAGAAACAGAAGCTAGTTATGTTTTATTTTTAAATGTTTCGGCAGAAAGGCTTTTTCTTTAAAAATTAATTTAAATCTTTTGAATCCGAATGCTGAGTTTTCAACATAATTTTCAATATAATTTTGAATCTTATCTTATATTGTTAAAGATTAGAAAGATCAAAATCTAAAGCTGAAACGAAGCTAACTAAAACTCGCCTTGATTAAATTTTGGAGTCATGAAAATTGGAACCATACCATGCCTACTTTGGTCACTATATTTTCAACTATGAATCGGCGTATGTACATATATTAACTAATGTAACTTGTAACTTGTGGTCTGTAATGCCTTCTCTTATTAACAGAACTATAATTTTAATTTTGTAGAAGTTTCTATCCCAATTGTAAGAGAAACGCAAGTTTTCAGATTTTTTGCAGACTTAAAGGTGAGTCCATTTTTGGATCAGTTCACGATTTTAGCATCATGTTAAATTTTAATCCTTCAAAAATTAAAAAATTTTAAAGGCCTAAATTAACATTCTAATTCCAAATTACCGCAGTTTAACATTTCAGCGTTATTTTAATGTAAAATTTGTCTATATTCATCAATTTTTGTCTGGAGATTTTTTGGCGCACGCAAAAAATGACAACTTTTTTCACTGCCTATGTTTAACACACGAATCCTCAACTTTGAGGTGAAATTACTCGACAACCGTAAGACTTACTTTACTTTACTTTTAAAAACTCGTTAAAACATACCGTTTGGACAATAAAATATGTAAAAATCAGCGAGATCGGAGAAAGTAGAAAAAATGACCAAAAAATGGACCCCCCCTTAGCAAAGTTTCTCGCGGGACATCGTTTGTGTTCGATACCTATTATCAAACGTATCTGGGGAACGTTTTTTAGAAAGATACTATGAAATCGCAGTTTTTTGGATCGCCATTCCCAATGGCAACCTTCTCCGTGCGAAGAAAATGCACTACAATCGCCGGAACATTATTGGTCGTAATGAAATAGAATTAGATTAATATATTAGACACACTGAAGAAGTGCGATTAAGGTCTGGCGGGGTCGCTTTGGGTTTAAATCGATAGTCACAGATTTCGCTTATTTTCACACACATACACTATAGGTAAACATGTTCTCAAAAACAAGATAAAACATTAGAGTTCGAAATCAAACTGTGGCAGAGATATTCAGCTATGTATAAAGTTGGAAAACTTGAAAATCACTGTGATTTGCCCTCCAACGTCATGTTGAGACAGAACGGCATCGAAATTTGGATCAACTAATATGGCAAATTAATTCTGTGGGTAGGGTTGGCTAATATGCGGGTTTAAGATTGAAACGTATATTTTAGTTACTTAGTATGCGGATTAAAAAGATTAAAATTACTTTTAAAACGGCTACTAAAGTTGGTGGATTAAAGTAGATTATTAATTAAATAGAATTTAATCCAAAGTGACTCTAATAAAAGATCATTTCATAACACCTTAATTCCACATTAAAGATGTACTAAAATAGATTTAAAATTAAATATAAACTTCATCCAATTCTTTTAATTAGCCTGATTAAGCAGTAAGCCGTTTAATAAATACTTTGTTTCTATTATGCAGATTAATTTTAATATTATTCTTAGTTTATGTAGATTGTTGAAGGTTGGGAAAGAATAGCTACGAATAAAATATTAAAATAATTGATACGTAACATGAAAATATCTATAAAGTTTAACTACTCTTACTATAAATGCAAAACATTAAGCACAAAAATTTACTATTAGGGAAATTTTTCCGGGGGGAAAGAAATCTCTAGTAAAATTCTTCCGGGGGGAAAAATTTCCAAAGGATTCCGACCGAAGGAAAAACAACGGAGAATACCCCCCCCAACACAACAAACAAAAAAACACCCCCAAAAACACCCCACACAACCCCCCCCCCCCCCCCCCGCCCCCCCCCCAAACAACACCGCAAATCCTCCCACACAAAAAAAAATCAAACAAAAAAAAAAAATAAAACACACACAAATATACATTTTTGTAAACAACATATCCCCTCCCCCCCCCACACAACACAAAACACCGCCTCAAATAAATGCCTTTTTGTTATTCACTCTCACCAAACACCAACCTCCCCAAAAAAAGAGCCGACGCCTCACCTATCAATTCTTTTTTTTTTTTTTCTTTCTATTTATTTTAAATTTACCATCCAATAAAATTTATTTTTATACACACACAAAAAACAAAAAGTTGTTTATTTATATTCAAAAAAAAAAAAATATTACCAAAAAAAAAAACCACCCCCACCAAAACGCCTTTTTATACACCGCTAACCACCCCCCCTATCCCACAATAACAGCCAAACTTGTAAAAGAATCACAAGGTGTGAAGTGGCAGCAAGATGTGAGCAAAACAAAAGAGAGCTGGTAATGCACAGATTGAAGAAATAATTTGTAATGGAAAAGGCAAAATGAACCCTAAAAATGTGCAGGGAAAAGCTTAACTTGTGGGAGATTGTGACTCTTGATGGAAATGATTTGAGCTCTTAATGAATGGCGTGCTTGTGAAATTTTGATGTGAACTGTGAAACGTCCGAGCATTGTATAAAGTAACTGTTCTGCAGTTACCAGAGTTGCCAGTCAGTGTGAAACCCCCCAGAAACTTATTATTAGGGACATAGGTTCCAGTGTAAATAGGAAGAATAAGACATAAAATAGTACTACGCGCACGCAAACGACACGAAAATGGAATAGAATCTCAGTGGAACGTAGTTTAAGGAAACTTAGGTAGGTTATCAGCCAATAACGGAGGGGTCGTTACCCTTCCCGGGCCAGCAATAGGCCCTAATACGGTTTTCCGTATAATGGAGGAGTCGTTACTCTTCCCAGGCCACGAATAAGGCCTCACATGGTCAAGAAGAGCACTCAGAAACTGTCTAAAATATCTGAAAATCATCAAGGAAGATAAGTTCAAAGAAAGAAGTTGTTTAATAACCAGCAATTTAACAAGAAACCACGAGTTTAAAACGTTTTACGCAGCTAATAAGTGCGAATATTGGAAGATGGGTCAAAATAAGGCCACAATTCACCCATCAGGGGCATGAAATAGTATTAAGTAGTGTTCATAGGTACTAATTAGGTATAATCTGCATTAATTAGGCAATAATTAGTCAAATTGTGTAATTTTTGGTCAAAATATAAGTTGGTTTTATCTGAAAGGCAATTCTCTGCTGATTCTAAAACTCCAAACCCGGTCACCTAACTCCCAATATTGCGAAAGTTATAAGTAAAAGAAGTTTTGAATGGTTACATTTTAATTTTGTAATATTGGCCTTGGGTGACCTTATAACAATGCGTAACTATGTGTGAGGTTACGCCCATTCATGTTTCCATTCACACCCCCAGAGCCTCTGCTGGCTCTCTCCCAGCAGAGACTTGCCTCGCAGGGAAAGATTTAACACATAACTATAGCGTGAAATTACGTTCGGAGGGGGCTTAACTCCCTCCCTAATAATTTAAAAGAAAAGATACTAGTTAGTCTTAGGTAAGTAGGTACGTAGATTAATAATATCTAATTTTTAGTTTCTGAAAAATTACGTAGCTAATGGTATGCATATTTTTACGCAACAATTGCCCTTCCGTTTCTTTTCTAGCGGGACTTAGAGTCTTGGCGAGGAAGGACAATTGTTGCTAGAATCAACGGGCGGCTTCCCTTGTCTACGGCCGAAAGGTCAAGTCTAAAAAGAAAGAAAGGGGCCAGGAGACAAGGGAAGGCCCAAAAATAATAAATATAAATTTTGCTAAATAACACGGCCAAAGTGGCAGTTAATATTTATTTCTCGGTATTCGGCCCCGAGTGGCCTTCATTTTGTACAACTTTGTTTTTCAATTCTTTTAATTCCATTTTTAAAGCCGGTAATTTCCCCTTTGGTTACCTTTACGTGGTAACCAAAAAGTCTGCAAAGTTTCCCAAAATTCAGCTTGGGAAATCCATCAAATTTGGGGTCAGTTGGAGGGTAATAACTCTATTATCTCATTAATCTCCCCTCCAACGGACCAGCCGCGTGGCCAGCCCGAGTTGGGCACACGCTTTAACATAGGGAGCTTCCAGAAAGTTCTGGAAGCTCCAATAAAAATCAAAGAAAGTCCGCCAGAAAGGCAAACATCAGTGAGCTGTCAGACTCCTGTCAGCTCACTGGAAATTTTCAAATTTTCTCCAGTGTTCGTCTAAGTCACGACCGAGAGCGGTCGGTTTCTCCCCCCCACTATTAGCACGTCTTCCCGTTGTGCCAGCGTTTTGGCCGGGAATAAAAGACGTGCTCACCCCGGTTAGGACTCGAGTTAGGGACCCCTTCTGACCCACACTGGTCAGAAGGGATGAGCTAAGCAAACGCGACGAACACCGCACAGTGAGGGCCGTATGAGCGCACTATGCTCGGCCAGGAACTGCACCAGGAACGCACTTTAGGAATTTTTAAGAGGCCCTTTTGGCCTAAAAAACTTTACTTTTTGTGGCCTTCGGGCCTTGTTAAAAATTAACCGTGTTCAACCAAGCCACGGCCTGAATGGCCTCAATTTTTGTAGGGGCCTATGCCCAAATATTTTGTGTGTATTGATGTCTTTTTTTGGGGTTTGTAATTATGAACTGGGATTTTGAGTGGGGACCCACCCCTGAGTTAAGATAGGAGGTCCCTTGGTTACGACCTCATATTCAGAACTGAGTTAATTTAGGGACTGTTTCTCCCCACAGCCGGCAATTAGGAATTGCCGGCCATATTTGCAAAAAGTAGGCGCTATTGAAGTAATACTATTGTCTGTAATTATGTATTGTGACCGTGAAATGTAACCCTTGTCGGCATCAAAAATGCTAGGAACTAAAAAAGGATCTGAATCGTTTTACCAGTCAATTATCAAGCTGTTTTAAAGGGAATGGCCGAATTCCCTGTGCTAATTTAATTAATACAAAGCTGTCCTTAGCGGAAATGTTGTGTGATTGGCTTCTTTAGTAATAATTGCCCAAGCAATTATTACTCGTTCCTTTTCCCAAAACTACCAAAGTTCTCAAAATCCAACAAAATTTTCTCTCCTCAAAGTTCTCAAAGTTCCAAAGTGTAAAACAAAATACAGGTTAACCCAAGTTAACTCAAAAACCAGGGCAAAATATGCATACTATAAGTAGGTAGGTCTTGCTAGGGAATATTTAGGATGTATTTTGTCTGTGTAATCGTTTGTGTCAATATTGTTGTAAACTGTGGTGTGAATGAGACCTCCCCAAATTTACGTAAGTGGCTGCCTGGGTAAACCCCTCATGGAGCGTGAGGTTCCAGAGCTAGCCTCCTTTTGTAAAGTGTGAATTAGTAATCAAAACTGTGTGACTGTGAGTGTGAATGAGGGCATACCATGTAAACCCCCTTGTCTGATAAGGGTATTGGGACTGCCAGAATGAATGAGTAAAACATTTAGATAGTAGGCAGGAAAATGGGCCAAATTGAGTAGCAATTTGGACCCCAAAATATAAGTAAATTAAAATCTGTAATGCTTATTAGTTGGATGTGTAACTGTGGTAAAAGTGCTAATTTCGGGAGTGACAGTCATAACAATGTGCCTAGGAAATAAAGGTAATCCCGGCGGATTAGGCAGGTTTGGCAGCCTAGGGTCACGGGGACCCCCATTAGGCCTGCCAAAACCTGCTGGATTTCCGGTCATCCGTGTAGGTTGCCCTGCGATTAGGGGGCGGATGAGTCGCATTCACGGAATCCAGAATTAGCCAAATCAGGACCAGATTAGAACGGTTTAAACTATTATGAAATTAATCCAAAAACCTTAGTTTTATAGGGTAGACTTCCGATTAGCGAACTAGTAATTTAGTTAGTTCTAGGTAGGGAGATGTCTGTAGTTTTGTTGTGTTAATTAGTGGATGTTCTTAGATATTGGGAAATAGCTAGCTTTACGATAGGGATATTAATGGCCTTGGTTTAGAAGTAGCGTGGGTTCACGGTCGTTACCGTAATCATTTAGCTTCCCATGTGAAAGGCTAAAAGATGAGCCAATCTAAAAGAAAAGAAGTAGACCCGTGCTGAGATTCGAACTCGGGTCTCGGGATTAATGGATCCAGTGCTCATCCATTTGAGCTGCACGGGTTATAATTAGAACAAGGTCAAGCCAGCCAGTAGGTTTTACTCTAAGTCTGCTGTTTCAGTCCCAAACCTGCAAGCAAATAGTAATAAGGATGTTACATTAAAACGCCCGGTACTTGAAAGTTAACATTAATATTAAGAAGGCTTTAGTTAGTTCACAAAGTAACATTAATATTACGCAGGCTTCAGTTAGTTAGCATAAGTAGGTAGGTAGGCATTAGTTAAGGTAATTATTATACGTACTTAGCAAGTGACCATCTTCCAATATCAGAAATGCACTCCAAAATGTCCAGTTTCGTACATATATTTGATGTAATCTTTGGGTCACGGGAAATGAACCCATTTCCCGTGACAAATCAACAAAATTAGGCCAAACACAGGCCGAAAACGTTAATATTCGCCAGTATCACAAGTGGCTCTGAAGATTGTGCAGGATTTAACTAGAATCAGTATTTTACACCAAAATGGCCCTAGAAGGCAGGTCTGTGCAAGGAAAGGACAAAAGCAAATGAAGTCTGAATTTAGGTCGCAAACAGTACAGTTTTTGTACATCTCTCAAGAACATTTCGTGTAATTACCAGTTCAGTTAGGCCCAGCCGGGCCCAAGGTGGAAACCTTACGAATCACTTCGTTCAAGCCGAAATTGCGGCAAGTTTAACTAAATTCTGATAATATTAGTTAACAGAGGCCAGGAAGGCCCAATTGGTGACAAGAAGTTACCAGAAACGGTTAATATTGTCAAACCGGCAATAACCAACGGTTTTCAGTCAATTCTCAAGCTACAAGTTCAAATGGGGCCCAAAATGCACATTTTGGGCCTGGAAAGCAAAGGAACGAGTAATGGTTGCTGGGTTCGATTCCCGCACCATAATCTTGTACTAATGGGTTTTAACCCATTTGATTCAGGTGCGGAGACGAAGCTACGCTGCTCTATCCGAATCTGAACTGCCCGTGGATCTTATCAGTCTTGTGTCTCTAAGATAGTCGTATTCAGTTGCTCAGTAGTGGACCGCAGGAGTCCGGATCAGTATCGAATCAGTCAGTCAGTCAGGAACAGTCATTTTGGAAGGTACATAGACGGCTTGTATTGCCGAGTAGCGGATTTAAGACAGAGACAGCGAGCGTAGCACCACCTGATCAAAGAGGGAGGTTAAACCAGAAACTGAAAGGCCTAAACGTAACTCTTGAAAAAGGACTAAAACACCGATTCTCTTTTTCAACATTATCATGAATTCAATCCTTTTCATCATCAGTTTTAAGTCGGGAGGCGTTTCTCCCGTGTCTCTGGCCTAAGCGCCACCCCATCATCAGTGAAGAAGAAGAAGCCGTAGATTTGTTGAACTGTGTAGTTGTTTAACTTTTATTAATCAGGAATAAGTAAGGCAGAACCAGGAAACTCCCCACTTTTCTGTAATTCCTCAAAAAGCCAGTTCCGTACAGTAACCCTGTCTAGGTGTTGGAGCGGACCTACGGGAAAGCAGTGTCCAACGATTCGGGGACTCACCCTTAGACCGACCCCAGGTTTATATAAGCTAATAATTGTTTGTTTGTAGTTTGCTGATTTGTAGTTTGATAATCCGTGTGTAAGGACGGATAAAGAGTCGCACAGCACAAGCATATAGGCGCACGAGAAAGCATATAGGTATTTGGTTAAGTAGAGAGTTGGAGACAGTGTAATAATTAGGTAGTGAAGACAGAGTTTAAGAAAAGGAAGAAGAAGAAGTATCACTGAACCTTGTCCCTAACCTAAAACCTATATCCTTGGTAACATTATCCTAAATTAGGATAATATTAATAATAACCTAAAGAGGGTAACTGGCAACTCTGGTACAGTAAATTGTATACTGTACTGAATCTGTAATTGTATCTGTTTTGCTCAGTTTGTAGCGACCCCTGTCAATACGCATATTGTAGTTGTAATTTGTAATCTTGTCAAAGAGTGTCTCCGTAATACCTGTAACAAGTTTAGTAAATAATTGGTGTGTCAAGACTTAGAGTCTCAGAGTATCACAGAGAGGCGCGATTGTCTCTGAAAGTCAGGCGCGTTAGCCGAAAGATTGGATCAGGACTACTCAAAGGTAAGTTCTGGTCAGAGAGCAGAAGACTCATCATCAATCCAGCGATCAAATCCAAGCAAGCGCTGACCCCTCTTGCTGATCAGCTGGAATCCAGTGCAACAAACGAACTCACGAAGAAGACCCCTACAAAGGTTGGCTGCAGGGAATCTCTGATTTTGGAACACCACCTTTCGGAGATCCGGTGCCTAAGTCTACTTTCCCTAAGTGGACGCGCTGACCTTCCGTGTAATCAAGTGCAGAGCGTTTTCTGTCACTAGACCGGAGAGCAGAGCGTTTTCTGTCTCTGGAGACTAGCAACTTCATTACACATTTCCCCCCCTTTTTTCACCAACAACACCCCCCCCCCACTCCCCAACAAAAAAAAATCCCCCCTCTACCCTCCAAATCTTATTGACGAGGGAACAGCAACCAAAGCAGCTACCAGTCCACGGATTCTCGAAGACACATTGAAATTCAGATAATATTCAAAACCTAGACACCCGCGGCTAAAGCAACCTTGCACCACTACTTACAGGTTTCGAGACTCCACGACAGGCCTCTGCTCACTGCAATTGCTCCGCGATAATAGGCTAAAGTTTGGCGGAATTCAAGTTCGAGATAATAGGCAAATTAAAGAGCTGAACTGGACAAGAACGGCTCAAAACTGCGGTTGTTGCAGATGCACTTGAAGACTACTCAAGAATAGATTCTAGCAGCAAAAGTCCTGGGCGGGGTCCGAAAAACAGTTTTCGAAACACTCCACAAGGACAGTACAAAAAATTGACTTATCCAACACTTTTCCTTCATTTTTGGTGACTTCGTCCTCTGCAAAATCGATAACCGTTATTAGCAGATCAAGTAGATAATTGTTTACGACTGCTAAGATCACATGACAGTGGCGCAACTATTTTGCAAATGTCATGGCGGTGTAGATTAATCAGTGTGGAGAGTGGATTGCCAGATTCCTCCACATGAGGAAGGTGCGTCCTCTGACTTCTGTCAAATAAAGAACAACGGCAAACAAATTTTCGCTCCAAGTAGAAATTAAATCTAAAATTTATACGTAGTTTTAGACTGATATGTGGAATTTGGATTATTCTAAACTTGCAGCATTTGCATTCTGGTATATTTTAATTTTGTAAGTGGTACCGATCATTGTCAATATATTCTAAATAATTTTGCTTCTTTGGTTTAATTTATATGATTTGTGCAATTATGCATTTGTGTTTCGCAATGATAAAATGAAGACATTTCAATAAGATTACTGTGTAAGATGTGTTTGACTATGCAAAAATTCTACTTTTCACTTAAACTATGGAAAAAACCAATTCGGATCGCCGAATCGGATCGGATCGACCGGCCCAAATCCCGGATCGCTTCGACAAAGTTTTGCTGAATCGGATCGGTTAAATTGTTAGCAGCCGATTGATCCACATCACTTGAATTCAGTCCCTCCAAGTGTGCCGTCTCTTGGCATGTGTCCCTGTCTTAACCGAGGCTAGTCTGGCTGTATCCCTGTGCTTGATCCTTGTACGGCTCGGGACGAGCCACTTGCAAAAGAGGAAGAGATGTAAAGAGACAGCACCAATATAGAAGTAATATGCTCCTCTCTCCTGACTCTGTTGTGTAGTGGTAGCACGCCTAACTGCAGTCCGAGAGGACCGTAGATCGATTCCAGCCGGAGCCAAATCTCTTCAATTCTACTGCACGAATGAGCACAATTTCTTGGATCGTATTTTATGAATTATGTCAACAGTGTCACCGGTACTACATGAACAACTGCCGACTGAAAGGATTTACCTTTCGCTAGTCAGTCATTTCGAAAATTGAGACATTCACCAGTTAAATTTGAAAACCAGAAAATCTTATTTCTTTTTATCCAGAGTTTGCGGTGTAAACTTCTAAGAAATATATATTGATTCAGTAGGAAGCTTGCCAGCGCGGCTACAAATACAAATCAAAGATGGAAATTTAGCAGACAGTATATATTGCATATTGTGTAATGTTATGTAGCAGCACTCGTAAATACGTTCCGTTTCTCAGCAAATGCTTTGCACTTTTAAAATGGTTCAATTTACAATTACCTAAAGAATATATTGCATGACTTGGCATGCTATCCCGGAGCTGTTATGAGCCAACCAACCGCATTTAGTTTGCCATATTAATACATATTACCAAATGCCATATTCTACATGAACTAAGAGGGACATGGCCGATATGACTTAAGATTTTGTGACAGTGAACCTGAATGTTTCTGACTGAATTCTAACTGCAACGGTTTGTCTCGTTTTTAGAATATACGGGACTATGCTGTGTGCGAAATGCCTAGTACCTAGCGTTACTTAATAAAGTGTTTGTTGTTGTTTTAGTAGCGTATTAGCTAAATAACGCAGGTTATCAGGGGAGAGCACAGCGAACAATGATAATGAGCGAAATCTGTTTCTATCGATTTTGGATCAAAGCGACCCTCGTGCTGGTTTCCTTTGTAGTATTCTTCATTCTTACGATAACGATAACGATTCTATTATGCTTTACGATAACAGCCAAAGCTTGTCTTATTTTGGGATGTCTTATTTTCTTGCTCTTGCTCATTCACATCCTGCAGCTAGACGCGCATTTTCAAATGAAACGACGACGAAATTTAAGCTTTTGCATTATTTTTTCAAAGACCGTATTGACTGACCGCAGTCAATATTGCAATAAACGAAACTGTTGAGTACCTGCCTACGCTGCAGGCCGACTCACGTTCCAAGGGAACAAAGGAGAAACAGAGAATGGACGAACGCAGATAGCGGAACAACGGAAAAAACAGTTAAAAAAGGAGAATTTTACGGTTTCATGCTTAAGCTGTGAACGAGCAACGGTGAAAAGGACAAACTGAACAATAAAAAAACAAGGGAAAGTATAAAACTGTCAAGCTAAATTTTGGATAACTTAAAATCTATGTGTACTCAAATAAGGTTTTCTTCAGTCATTCCTATGCTAAATTCAGTAACAACTTCCTGTTTTTTTGAAACATTTGGCTAAGTTTTTAGTCCTGGACAAGTAAATTACTTAACGTATTCAAGCGTTTCCAGATGGACTGTCGCTTATTCATTTGACCATTTTTAAGTCGCCGGATCCCTATAAACCGCTTCTGAAGTGGAGCAAGAAATATGGTCCTATTGTGAAACTTAATTGTTATCTCACTCAACTACATTGAAGTCGTTAAGGAAGCGTTAGTGCAGTCCTGACAACTATATTTTCAAGAAATTAAACGGTATATATGTGAACATTTCACAATAGTTATGCTTGTTCTTAGTTGACTTAGGGCTATAAGAACTTTAAGCTCTGGTGGTAGAAAATATGAACATACAAAGTTTAAACCTGTTTGTAACGTTAAGGGCGGGGGGGTCGCCGGGTACCAAATTTTATAGTCACCGATTTCGTTCATTTTCGGGTGTAATATACGCCCATATGTGTCCAAAAAAAGACACATTTTTAGAGTCCAGGGTCAATCCAGTTAAGAGATATTGCAGTTCAAATCCCTACAATTTAGTATTTGAAGGGCTTCGAAGACGTGTACACATAGGATGACAAAAGACGAACAATCTTGGGCTATTTATTGCTGTTCAAATGACAATGAAACGTCAAACAACGAGCGAGAAACGGCGTTTGAACCATTTGATCAAGCTCCTTACGACTGTTATTTACTTCAAACTTTAATGCGGCTTAACTTTCTCATGCTGCTTTGTAGAGACTTGGTGCAAGAAGATAAAATGTTCAGGACATCGAGAGCTTCAATTTGATATAAAATTTGGCTGTATTTGAAAAATTTGAAAATTTGCGATTTTTTGACTCTAGGCCTCCGTATCGGACTAAGGCATGCATCCACAGTTAAACACCAGCAATTGCAGTTAAATTTAGCGCACATCTTCCTTTAATATGTGCAAACTGGCACACCGAATTTGGTTGGAATAGCTCGGCTTTCACCCGACTTATGGAACATTATATCCAAAAAATTGAGAAAATGACATATTTTGAGGCAAAACGCCAACGCGGTAACCAAAAGTATGAACTATCCACAAGTAGCAGCATGGATTTTGCGTATGGAAATTGAACCTCTATTTGTGTACTGTGTTAATATCTATACGCGAAATTTGTGCAGTAAACGGTTAGTTCAGGCCACGACGAAACATTTCTTTGGTGATTTTTTTGTAAGTCAAATTTGTGCAAAAACCGGCGTCACCCAACTTTGAAAATTTTTAGAAAATCGCTGAGCTAACACAAAAATACCTCATATAGATATTAACACGCTACCTAGTCCAGATTAACATTTTGCCCAGCTATAGCTGGTTTGCTCTTGCACAGCGCTCAAAATTTTGGTTACCGCGAATTTTCCTAACTTTTTCATTTTCCTATGTTTAGCACATGTCGGGGCCACCTTTGAAGGACTATTGTGAATGATAGGGAAAGTTTTGCAACAAACGCAACTGTCTTGTTTTGGGGACCCATGGGGACTACAAAATATGTGAAAATGAGAAAAATCGGAGATGGTCGAAAATTCGCGACCCCCCCCTTAAGCCCGGTTCACGATGAAGTGCTTTGTCCTTTGTGCTCAGGAGACAAAGAGAATATTTCGAGTAATATTGTGCTTTCAAATTTGGCGCAAATTCAATTTCTTTTTCAAATTCTTTGGTTGAGTCAAGAATAACTGAAATATCGCATGTTGAATTTTGAAAACGGCATTAAGGTGCGTTTTTAACAGTTTTCATTCGACATGCTAAACAGTAACTAAAACGCTAAAAATTATTCAAGATAATTATTATTATTATTAGGCATTAGGATTATTCATTAGGCAAGATATTCCTGTCTTGGAATAGGGATTCACTCCCGTTAACGCAATTGCAAAACCAAGCTACATACTGTACAAACAAGCGTTATGAATATAAAATTTATAAAACTCCAAGCTTTAATTGGATCTATGACAACCTGCACAGTGACGATTTATCATTTAGTTAATGATCTGAATTTAAAATCACTACTGATTTTATCGAAATTTTCAAAGTTTATTTTCAACAAATTTAATTATGTAGAAATTATAATTCAAAGACCATTCAATAAGGATCAGATCAGAACTGTAAATAAATGCATTTCATTTCTATAATTCACTATACACTCCTGGCTCTACGGCTGAGAATCCGGGGATGAGCACCGGCACCCCATGTCCTGTGGCAGGACGGAGATATCTCCTGGGGTAAACTTTTACCTTTTTACCTATTTCTGTAACAATAATAATAATAATAATAATAATAATAATAATAATAATAATAATAATAATAATAATAATATTGCGTGCGTGATAAAGAGACATGCGCGATAACGGGCCTTTTATTAAAATGAAAGGTCATTGCGCGCTAACGGGACATGCGCGTTAACTGGACTACAAGTAAAGCTTTTCAGTTTTTGTGCGCGCTAACGAGACAACACCGGAATAGGAAGTTTTATCTCTCTAACATAATGTAATCGAAAGTAATCCTTGTTTAAATTTTCATTTAAAGTTTTCCAATTTGTTAGTTATCACCCAACAATAAAAGTTTTTGAGAACATGCAAGTTTTTTGGTTATTTAAAGCTTTAAAGTAGTGAAATATACAGGCTGCCATTACAAATTTTTTCAGTCTACCCGGAAAGCAATACCACCAACTTAAGGGGGGGGTCCATCGTGAAAAATTTTGAGACCATGGATTTCGCTCATTTTCACACAGTAATCTAGCCATATATGTCGTACATTTCAAGTTTAAATTTTGAGTTGTTTCGTTCAGTTCTCCGTAAGTTATGAGACATTCATTGAATACAATTTGAATATCAGCGAAAGTAAGGGGGCTGCAGACAACTGAAGCAAGTTTGCGCAAATCAGCTTCATATATTTAGTTTATTTTTTGTTATGCACATTTAAAAACAGTTAATAAAAACATTTTCGAACAGATTAAAGCGAGATAAGCATGATCAGAAGCTTCCTTAAAGGATTTTCCGAAGAAACAAGGCCTCTGTTCCCCCCCGATGCAATGAAATATTTAAGAGCGCTTAACTTAAAATAGAAGCATTTCCGAACCATAGTTCTATGAGAAGAATTCATCCCCGCACTGAGAGCTTTCGATTGATATATAATATGCCATATTTTGAAAATTTTGGAAAAATCGCTGTTTTGTGAATTTCGGGGTCCGAGGTTCCCCAATGGTGCACTGAGAAGTACTTGATCACTTAGCTGTCGGCTAATAATTCGTGGAACAAAATTGAATCTAAGGCATGAATAAATATGTTGAAATGCAAAAAAATGCAATTTCCGAATATAGCTTGGTCGTAAAATGCCTATCTTTCGAAAAAAACAGCAATTTTCGGCAATTTTGGCAGAAAAAACTAGTTTCTGCGCCAAAAAAAATCTCGATCACTCCGGCAAAAGATTCGAAGTAACACTTGGGTATCGTCCGAAAGCTTGATACATATACTCGTGTCACTGTGGAAATAGGAAATTTTTAGTGAGGACTTCGGTTTTTATAATATGTAGTCAAACTTAGTGACCCCATTTTTGGTCACCAAAAACGACGGTTTTTAGCGATTTTCGGCAGTTCGCTAACTTCAAAAATTCATTGAAATTTTTTTGAAGGGCCTACCAAAATTCTAATTCCACTGTGGACACAGTATCTGTTGAGAGCTTTAAATCGATACCAAATGTTACCCGGTCATCTTAGCCAACTGGTTTCGGAGATTTTTTTGGCGCAGAATTATACCCATCGACACTTTTTCGATTTCCTATGTTTAACCCATGCATACCTCTACTTTGAGATGAATTTTCTTAACAACTACCGTAAGAGATCTAACTTGTTTTATAAACTCGTTAAAATATCCCACTTGGACAATAAAATATGTGAAAATAGAGAAAAATCGGAGATGGTCGAAAAAATGACCCTAAAGTGGACCCCCCC
>JASAND010015112.1:0-26223 GCA_030248195.1 Trissonchulus latispiculum | reverse complement strand
TAAATCAATGTAAGTTAACATAAGCAAAATTATATTTTCGCAAAAACATTTTATGTTAAAATTATGAGCGATAATTCTGAAGAAGATATATTTGAAATTATAGACTATGGTTCTGTTTCTGAAGATGACAGTGACCCGGAGCACCGAGAAAGTATCAATTTAATTCCACAGCAACCATTTAGGCTTCTAATTGTTGGACCATCCGATTGTGGAAAAAACAAATCTGCTCCTAAATTTGTTATTGAAGTTCCTTCTCTACAGCAAGTTGTACTTGTATTCAAGTTATATTGAACAAAATGCCTACAGGTTTCTATGCTCACAGCTACCGGCGGAGATGCTGGTTTGTGGAAGCTCACCTGGTGACGTACCCGATGTTAGCACAATGGATCCTGCACATGAAAATATAGTGGTATTCGACGATTTTTGTTTGTGTGAAAGATCAAGATACTTTCACAAACTATTTCATAAAAGGTAGGCACAAAAATGTCAGCGTAATTTATTTGGCCCAAAGCTTCTATCGCATACCAAAAGACATTCGACTGAACTGCAACTATTTCATTATATTCAAGCATCCTTCAGAGCGCGAAGTTACAGAGTTGACAACGGATCTTGCTGGTCGTTTACCGAAGGATTTATTCAAGTCACTCTACAAAACAGCCGTTTCGGATCCATACGGATTTCTGCTTATCGATAGGAAAACAAACTTCAAGTGGCTAGAGTTTCGAAAGGGATTTAGCGAATTATTTCGAACACTTTTGCCCAACGAAATTTCTGGGATATTAAAATGAATTACACTAAATTTGGCATAAGAGATCTGCATCCAGCAGAAAGGGGGCCGCGAGGGTTTACCGGTGAAAAGGGCGAAAAAGGTGACAAAGGTGACAGTGGCAGTGATGGGATTGGAGTAACTGCCGTTGCCTTAGATGAAAATCCAAACGGAACGTTTGAGCTCTACTTCCATATGACAGATTACTCCAGAAAATCTGTTACCATTCCAGCTCTTCGTGCACCCAAGATCACAGCTTTGTCAACGCACCGAACAAGTGAAGGAAAGGCTGAAGTAAAAGTGGTGCTCTCTGACTTCACAGAATACATGCTTCAGTGGCCAACTATCGATATCGATCTGCATATCTTACATACTATTTGCTCAAATGTGGAAAGAATTCGATTCGTTTTCCCCAACGTCACAAGTATGGAAGACTCCGAAAGCTACCCTTTGAAAACGATGCTGCCATTAGGTTCCGAGGTACTTAAGCAGGGCCATATCTTAGATTTGGACAAAGACAATAAAGAAATAATTTTAAGCCAAGCGGGGACATATTCCGTTAAAGACACAGTAGAATTTTCCATCGAAGGGACCAACCCAACTGATAAGTTTCAGCTGCAATGGTATGTATATTCATCTACTGCTTCGCAATGGGTCGCCTTAAAGCATTCGGGGCATGGCGACTTGAGCGGTCGAGATGCAGTTTTAGAATTACCCTTCAAGCGTCAGTCGCCATGTAGGCTAAAGCTCTATGCTGAGGTAAACAGCGAAAGCCAGTCTGTGTTTATTAATATAAGGAAACTTTCCGTTATTATTAAACAACTATCTTAATTAGTCATATATAAAATGAGAACATACTGCCTTGTCTGTAAACGAAAAACAAATGATATCCGTCCACAAATGACTACCTTGAGGAATGGGCGGAAGGCTGTTAAATCTACTTGTACTAATTGTAGGAAAGTTAAGTACTCCTTCATAAAATGAGTCAAGATTTAAAAGATATTTACTTCAACCCGAGGTACGGTTATTCGGGTGTAAATGCTCTTGTCCAAAGACTAAAAGAAAAAAATTTAAATGTTTCTAGGAAAGACACTGAACGCTGGCTCAAGCAGCAAGTGACCTATACGTTGCATAAACCAGTGAAACACAAGTTTCCTACTGAGCGGGTTTACGTCCACAAAATCGATGAGCAATGGCAAGCGGACCTTGTCGATATGATTGCTTATTCCAGGCACAATAAGGGGTACAAGTATATACTGATGGTAATTGATTGTTTCAGCAAATATCTTTGGGCAAAACCTTTAAGGACCAAACAACCGAAAGAAGTTGCTATGGCGTTCGCTTCTATTTTCGCTAGCAGCAAGCGAAAACCAGTAAAATTGCAAACAGACCAGGGTCTAGAGTTTTACGGCAAGCATATTCAAAGCTTCTTCAGAGAGCACGGGATCAACCATTTCTCTACTTTCTCGGAAAAGAAGGCAAGCATCGTGGAAAGAGTTAATAGGACAATAAAAGAGAAAATGTGGAAATACTTTACTGCCGAGGAAACCTATACATGGATCGACGTGCTTCAAAAGCTAGTGTCCAACTATAACTCGTCCACGCACAGAAGCATAAAGATGAAGCCTAGGGATGTAAATAAATCAAATGAAGTTCAGGTGCACAAAACTCTGTATGCTGAAGTAGAGCAACAAGAAAATTTGGACATTCGAGTAGGTGATAAAGTTAGAATTACCAAGTATAAACGGAAATTGTTCGATAAAGGGTATCAACCAAACTGGACGGAAGAGATATTCACAGTGGGAAACGTTTTTAGATCAGCACCGCCTACTTACACTCTTCGTGACTGGAACGATGAGGAAATAAGGGGGAAATTCTACAATCATGAAATTCAAAAGGTGCTGGACACCGGCGACTACCGCGTTGAAAAAGTGTTGAAACGAAGAAAGCTAAACGGTAAGCCTCAGGTACTGGTAAAATGGAAAGGATATCCCAGCAGTTTCAATCAGTGGATTGAAGAAAACAAAATTCAAAACTATTAAAAGTTATTTTTTCACTTATAAAAATGGAAAAGAAAACAATTGGGATTCTTGAAAAAAGCAAACATCAAGTCTCAGCCACAGTAATTGACGATGGTGATGAACATTCAACAAGAACTGGGACAGTTGTAGACACAAAGCCGGACAAAGAAGCCAGCTCTGAAACTCCACTCAAATCAATCTTTCTTGATTTTATTGACGAGGATGGTGCGATTCAGATGACGTTTAGGCAAACCGGGTATGAAGACGTTGCAGATATTGTTGACCTTCTTAAAAATATTTCCAATCTGGTGGAGTCGAGTAACGAAACTTCGGTGATAAGAATAATTTACGATGACGAACATTCAACAAAAACTGGAGCAGTTGTAGACACAAAGCCGGACAAAGAAGCCAGCTCTGAAACTCCACTCAAATCAATCTTTCTTGAGTTTATTGACGAGGATGGTGCGTTTCAGATGACGTTTAGGCAAAGCGGGTATGAAGACGTTGCAGATATTGTTGACCTTGTTAAAAATATTTCCAATCTGGTGCAGTCGAGTAACGGAACTTTGGCGGGTATTGAGAAGTAAAAAATTTTATTTTCATTTTAGTTTTAATTGGGTTATAAAATGGGAACAGAAAACTGTGTCTCATACCACCAGCGTTACTATATCGAGAACAAGGAGTGGTTTAAAGAACACAACAGAGAATACTATTTGCGGAACAAAGAAAAGATAAATAAGAGAAGAATGATACATTACTTTGCTAACAGCGAGAAAGTGAGAGAGCAAGCGAAAAGGAAAGAGGAATGCCAATACTGTCATAAATTGTTATGCTGCAAATACTTGAAGAAACATGAAGAAAAATGCTTAGGAAAGAGGAAAGCCAAAACTGTCATAAATTGTCATACTATAAATACTGAAGATGAAGAACTTTTACTTTATAAACATGAAGATAAATGCTCAAAATTGAGGATGCACATTACCCCTTCTACGCAAACATTCAATCCTGAAAATTAAATTTTATTTTTTTCAATTCACATTAAATTTATTTTCTTCTTATAAAAATGAGAGAACAGGCTGGCGAAAGCTATCTCGATTTGGAGCTGAGCAGCGAAGCGTTGGAGAAGGGTAAACATAGTCAGAAGCGACTAAAGCTTGGAGAAATTAAGCATCGACTGCAACAGCGCCCAGAAAAACTACAATGTCCACGTTGCCAAAAGCGCTATAAATTGTGGTGCTGTTTCAATAAACACATTTCTAAAGGCCATAACAAACGGAATAGTTGGTATACATCCTTGAGTCCTTTAAATTTGGAGGTGAACAATATTGTATTTCAGAAAGTTGCTGGAGGAAAGCTTAATCTTGAAAATACCAAACGCAAACTGCGGCGGAATGTAGAACGGTTACAGTGCCCTGAGTGCCACAAGCTATACAAACATCAGAAATGGTTTAATAAACACATTGAGAAACAGCAGTGCAGAGGCTATGCTTGTAGCAAGTGCCACCAGAGCTTTGGCTCGAAAAGAAATCTAGATAGGCATGTCAATGTCAAGAAAAGTCCGAAAACCGCTGAAACCGTGGACAGACCAAACGCTCGTTCCAATACAGAGCATGTTTGTCAAATGTGCCAAAAGCATTTTAAACAAAATAGTACCTTACAAAGACACATCAGAGATGTGCATACAGCAGAATACCGCTGCGAACAGTGCGACAACAGAACCTTCAAGACAATACAGGGCTACCAAGGACATCTTAAAACTCATCGAAGTAAACCGAAGGCAGGTGATCCAACCGATTTTCGAAATTTGCATATATCAAAATTGCCCAGTGAGGACGATCCGGAGTTTGAAAATAGGATAATCGAGGATTGGATAATCGATAAATCGGATGATTTTATTGAACTTTACAAAGACAATTGGAGCAGAATCAGAACCCATATGTCATCTCGCAGAAAGGTGTTCAAAACAGGTACAATTTTAGACTGGAGAATTTATCGGAAATCAAGGAGTTGCTAAAAGCAATTTTCCACGTACAACAATGGCACTTCAAGCTGAACCTGTCATTTGGCTTTGTTCTCAAAAATAGAGAAAATGGACAACTAAAATACCACTATGCATCAAACAACAGTAGGTATTTTAATGAACCAATTCATATTTCCAACGAAGGTGACTTGAACCAAGCATTGAGCAAGCTAGACGAGGGAGATCCTTTGGAGTGGGCAAGACAGCAGCGTCCAAACACAAAATGGACAGTTTCGAATATTACCAACGCATGTTTTTACGTAAACAAGCTAAGATCATTCTCCATAGGCGCGGCGAGGTATCTCCCAGACTATGTCAGAAACAACAGAGGAATCAATTCGTTAATCAAAGACGACAACACTGGGAAACCATACGAGGATGACAAGTGTTTCTTTCGGTGTCTTGCACTTGCGCTTGGTGCAGACATCCACGCACTTCAACGTAAAACTGATCAGCTTATCAGACAGTGGCTTCCTCCTGGAAAGGAGTTTTGTGGCGTCCGCCTGGAGGAGCTAGACGGCCTTGAGCAGAAGTTTGACATAGAAATATTTGTGTATGAGCTAGGGCCTACTGATGACTCAAATGAGCCTGTTGCAACACTGATTCGTCGGCCAGTAGGAAAGCACTCTAAAAAGATGGCTGTAAACGTTTACGAAAACCATTTTTGCTTCATAAAAGATTTAAGGAGGTTCACACAGACATGGCAGTGCTCCAATTGCGATAAACTATTTCACCACCACGGAAAGTTCATGCGCCATTCAAGTAATTGTGAAAAGGGAATAAAACACACATTTCCAGGAGGAGGGGCTGGACCTGGAAAGTCGATTCTTCAGAGAATTAGTGAACTTGGTATTCCCGTGCCTGAATGGTACTACCCCTTCAGGATAGCTTATGATTTCGAGTGCATGTTTCAATCCACGACTTATAAAAACGGACCAAAACTCATTTACGAGCAAGAACTGGTTCCACCTTCAGTGTCTGTAGCATCCAATATTCCTGGGTTTGAGCAGCCACAGTGTTTTGTTAGTACAGGTGATCCGCAAGACTTAGTGGTTAGAATGAAAGCATATATGGAAAAAATTGCTGATAAAGCTTATGAACTACTCACACAAGCTTATGAAACCACTATTTCGGGCTTAACGAAACACGACAAGCTTAAGGCTGAGTTTGACAGCTGGCTAAAGGCAGTTCCTGTGTTAGGTTTCAATTCTGGCAAATTCGATCTGAATCTCATAAAGTCATATCTCATTGCAGAAATGGTCAAGAGCGGTGACCGGGTTGGGAACACAATCAAAAAGAACAATAATTACATGGCTCTTTGCACTCAAAAACTATACTTTCTTGACATTACAAATTATCTAGCCGCTGGGACCTCTTATGCTAAATGGTTGCAAAGTTTTAAAATTCCTCAGGGAAAAGGCGTCTTTCCATACGAAGCTTTCACATCTCTAGAGTTCTTGAACCAAGGTTTCCCAAGTTTCGACCAATTCTATTCCTCACTGAGACAAGAACAGATCAACGTTGAGGACTACACAGCTCTGGATCAAATTTGGCGGGAAAACAACATGAAGACAATGAGAGATCTGCTTATTTGGTACAACAATAGAGACGTCGAGCCCTTTCTCTAGGCGGTACAAAAGATGGTGGATTTCTGGAAAACGATGGATATTGACATGTTTAAAGGTGGGTCCATTTCTCTTCCCGGCCTCGCCTACAAGCACATGATGAACCAACTCCCTAAACATACAATTCTCCCCTTTTGGAATAAGTCCACCCAACATTGGCACACACTGTTACGGGGTAACATTGTCGGTGGTCCCAGCATAGTATTTCACCGATATCACGAAGCCGGAATAACGGAGATCAAGGGCCAAAAGGTGAAGCAGATTTTTGGGTACGACGGAAACGCGCTCTACTTGTGGTGCCTCATGCAAGAAATGCCCACAGGTCTCTACGCTGAGTGGAATCCAACAGAGAATGGAAACCTCCAAAGGCGGCTACAAAAGGGGCGAAAAGAAATAATGTGGCTAGAGTACATGTCCAAAGAGATGGGGATTCGGGTAGAACACGCCTACAATGGAGGTCAGAAAACTGTGGCTACGGCAAAAGTAGATGGGTGGGTCCCGGAAAAGAATCTCGTCCTCCAGTTTCATGGGTGCTACTTCCACGGTCATGGTTGCGAGTTGGACAGAAATCAAGATGCAAAAGATAGAGCTAAAAGAAGGGAAAGAACTGAAAGGGTCGCCCAGGCAATTAAAGAAGGGGGTTTCGATCTTGTTGAAAAATGGGAATGCGAATTTGATGAAGAATTAAAAGACAACGCCGACCTGAAAGCGTTTGTAAAGGAGCATTTCTCTTTACCGAAGAAAGGGCCGTCGCTGTCGATGGAGAAAATGGTGGCCCTTATTAAAGCGAATCGTCTGTTTGGATTGGTCGAATTAGACATAGAAGTGCCAGAAGGAAAGAAAGAGATGTTCGCGGAAATGACTCCCATTTTCAAAAACGTCGAAGTCACGAGAGACGATATTGGTGACCATATGAAGGCATTTTGCGAGGACCAGGATCTTATGCATCGTCCGCGGAGATGTTTGATTGGAAGTTATTTCGGAAAAAAGATCCTTCTAGCGACACCACTAATAAGGTGGTACCTGAAGAAGGGGCTTGTTATAACAAAAATTCACAGGGCAATAGAGTTTAAGCAAAAAACATGTTTTAAGCACTTGGGTGATGAGGTAACGAGACACCGCTCGGCAGCCGACACCGACCAAGATCAGTCCATCAAGGGGGAAATGTTCAAGCTTCTGGGCAATTCATACTACGGACGGACAATCACTAATGTTGAAAAACATGTGAACGTTAAGTTCTGTGAAGGAGCTGCAGCTAGCAGAGAAGTTAACAGTTGGCGTTTTCGAAGGCTGGATGATTTGGGAAATGGAATATATGAAACGCATACCGCTAAAGCGAAAATTGTGCATCGGCTTCCTGAACTGGTGGGATTCTTTGTATACCAATATGCCAAGCTTAGGATGCTTCAATTTTACTACGACTGTCTCCAGCAACATTTGGCCAAAGATACTTTCCAGCTGTGTCAGATGGATACAGACTCGCTGTACTTTGCATGCACGGAAACTGATTTGAACAGATGTATTCCATCAGTTAAGTCTGATAGTTGGAAAAAAGCTGAAGTCGAGTTCTTTGTACAGGATTCGAAGCAAAAGCGAATACCGGGCCTATTCAAGGAGGAATGGAGGGGAGAAAAACTAATTGCACTCTGCAGCAAAACTTACATAGCTTCCGGTGACACCAAAAAGATCTCCCACAAAGGGGTTAGCAAGAAGCTTAACAGTTATACTCCAGCAAATTTCAAGCAAGTGCTTGTTACAGGAAAGACACAGCCTGGGGTTAACAGAGGCTTTAGATGCTTCAACACAACAATGCTTAAGTACCGCCAGTCAAAGGACGCTCTCTCCTACCTATACCCCAAGAGAGAGGTCCTGGCTGACGGCGTCTCCACCCGCCCGCTTCGAATCTGAAGCTCTCCCTGTTTCGGTTCAAATCAAAAGTCACACAGTTTGAATGAATGTCAAGCCTAACTTTTCACAAATATGCTTCCACAGCATATCTTGCTCTCTAACCTTTTCCTTATTTCTGAGTAGTTGAGGATGAAACTCTTTTGGAATACCCTTTATTTCCATAAATTTGCGGAGTACGAAATCATAATTTAAAAAGTGCTTTCTGTCTGCTGGTTTCAACTGGTTGAAAATCACTTGTGTTTTTCCGAAAAGCTCTATAAAATATTCCGACGTTTCTGTGTCCAGAACTAAAGGCTTTTTATTTGTCAGCAGGAAAATTAAGTAATTTGCATTTTTGTAGTATTTTCTATAAAATTTTCTTTTGTCTGGAAACTTGGTTTTGTCAAGTCTTCTTAGAATTTCAAACTTGAGAAAGCTTGGAGTAATTGTTGAGAAATCATAAATTTTCTGTTTTCGTAGCTCAGCCTTTATGTCTTCAAACACTTCTGGCGGAATATCTACAACTTCTTTTTGTTGCAATTGACTCAGTTTGTTTATGAAATGATTCAACCGGTTGTGTTCAGTAACTGAACATTGCAATTTGTTTGATGTTTCATAATGCGGTCCGCAGAAATCGGTTAATCTCTCTATTACATAACCACACGATGCACAAAACATAAATGTAAATGGAATAGTGTTCATTTTCAAATCAAAACTACCGCAGTAGTCACACAGAAAACTGTTGTTCAGTGGCACTTGTTTGCTTTCCAAGTTCCTTTGCTCAAACTGTGCCTTTCTCATTTTATCTCATAACAATATTACATTTGAATTAAATTTAAAATTTTGCTCTCACAATCATTTCTGGACGGGTTATGTCGCAACTGAGGTCCTGGCTGACGGCATCTCTACTCGCCATCTAAATATACAGCCCATTCCTCATTTTTAACGTAGCCTAGATATGAAACTAGCCTCTTCCTTCAGGGGAGGAAGCATGCAAGTCTGCGTATAATTTGACAGGATAACCCCCATTTTTACACTAGTTGACAGCTGAACGCCATTTTACACAATTTGACACCTGAACGCCTTTTCACACTACTGTTGGTTGGATTGAGGTTACATCATTTGACTATCTTAGTTATTTTAGATTGACTTTAAACCTGAGTAAGCAAGAAGTGAAAAGTTTATACTTACTTTGATTTAGTTGTTTTAAAAATTTACATGTTTAAATATTGTTCAAACATTTTGAGCTATGGTTTGCAAATGAAGGAAATAATGTACACTTTCTCCCTGAATTTTGAAATGAATTTTATGGTATATGTTCAATTTAGTTAAAAAATGTACAGGTTCTTGTTTTTTGTACAAAATAATCTTGTTAAGGGTTAAGTAAATTCACAGTCGAACTGAAACCTACCTTTCGACTGAGGAATTTATAAAATCGTACAACTAAAGGATGGTTAAATCGAAACGGCCAGCAACTCAACAAGAAAATACCACAAACGCTGTTTACACTTTCAAAACAGGCAAAATTCGCAGCAAAGCTTTCAAGCCGATCTAGGTTGGTTAACCAAGCATAACGTGAAGTTAACAACACTGAATATTACATAACAGCAAAGGCAAAAACTTGGCTCAAATGCTAATGTATTTTGCCAACCAAAAACTGGAAAGCAAAATGCCTTCCAGATGCTGGAAATTCTTTCCAAAGGTCTTCCAGATGTTTTCCAAAAACCTACAGATACATTTGAAAAGCGGTAATCTGTTGACGCTAATGGCTTTGTTGCGCGAACAATTACATTAAATCAAGAGTGTGGAAGCTGAAACTACCAGGAGCCAACAGGAGAAATGATAAAATGCTTGCACTTCTTGGAAATCTCTGTATACTGGGACTAAGCCTGTTTGTTTAAATTTTTTTAATTTTTCTAGCGTGTAAAAACAGACACTTATGCCGAAGATGTATCTGAAGTAGCAGTTTCTTAATTAACCAATGAGCAAACAAGGAAAGCTTTCATACCAATAGCCAAAAAAATTGGGAGTCTCAAACACGGTCACTCCACATCTGAAGATTAAAAAACGCTTGTAGGATTCTATTTGAATTTAAAATTTGCACTTCAAAACTCACGCATCCCTCAAAATCAGGGTCGTAATATTTTGGCCTGGCTGACTGTTCAGTTTTGTGCTCGCACGCGAAAAGGGCACAGAAGCTACCTCAAATGAAGCCACTCCGTCACGGGTCCATTTGAGTCAAAAGTCGAAACTCCAAAACTCGCTCATCCCTCGAAATCAGGGTCGAAATGTGCATACTATACTACTATACTTCTGTGCTTTGTGCTTTCCCGGTTCATGATGGTCTTCTGTGCTTTGTGCTTTGTGCTTTGTGCTTTTGTGCTTTTGGTGTGCTTTGGGAATGTTGGACAATGTCAAACATTTTGACTTGTGCTTTCAGTGCTTTCCAATCAAAACAGACCTTGTTCTATGCTGATTGGTCGAAAACTGAAACTGGAAGTCACATGATCACTACAGTATTCCCGGTGTTGAATTAAAGCTCATTTAGACACGACAAAAATGAAAAATTGAATTATTGAGAGCATGAATAGCTGAGAATTATCATGAGTTAACTTTAGCTATCGTAAATAAATAAAGATTTCATGCAAAAGTTTTACTAATTAGTTAATTTTATAATAATTATTTTTAATTATTATTTATGATCGTTATTATTATTTAATTATATTATTCGAAACGTCAATAAAAAATCCATCCTGTTAACGTTTTTTAAAACACCAAAATTTTGAATTCCATCCAAACTGGCTTCCGTGATCTGTGCTTTTGATATTGTGTTTTCTCATCATGAATCATTTGTTTTCTGTCTCCTGAGCACAAAGCACAAAGCACTGTCTCCTGAGCACAAAGCACAAAGCACAAAGCACAGGAGACAAAAGCACAAAGCACTAGAGACAAAGCACAAAGCACAAAGCACTCCATCGTGAACCGGGCTTTAAGGTGGTGATTTCTTTTGGGCACATATTGTTATTTGGAGGCGTAAATCAAGATGTAATTTGATGAAACCTTCCAAAATAAGTTCTTTTAGCGTTCTAACACCCTCCGCGCAATCCCTATTCGAAAATTCTATATTTCCGGTCAGAGTGGTTTTTCCCAATTTCTGAACGTTTGGCAGCTGCTATACAGTTATGACTATATTCATTCGAAAGATCTCATTGAGCTTCACATTTTTGCTTTTTAAAGCAAGTTTCTAGCTTTTCTCTACCGTGAGATATAAGACGATTTTCTTGTTTTGGCGTCGAAAACTTGTCATTTTTGCAGAAATCAAATAATCCAACATTTCTTGAACTACGCAGTACGCAAGCCTTAAAATCAAACTAAGGGCGCCGATGTGTAGGTCTCACAGGGGCAAATTATCCGACGCATGATCGCCTTCCATCTGCTAGCCTGTAGGCTGCTATCATAAAAAAGGTAGTTTTTGCAAAAACACTACCAGTTTTTTTCCAAAGATTGTGGAGCATTCACCATGCAAGCTGGAGGGCTGCTACTGAACAAATGTGTTCTGCACAAATATATCCAAGGACGATTTTTTTAGTTGCCCCGATTGCTGCTTTCTAGCTATAGTAATCGCTTGACAAATTTGGAAAAAGTAGGCAAAATACAGGTTACGGACACATTTCAGCTTATTTCTCTATAACGAAGAGCGATTTCACAATAAATAAATAATCGTCCCCAGATATTTGAAGGAGGTATCGAATGATATAAACGATGTCTCGCGAAAAAATTTACTTGAGTCTGCAAAAAAATCTGGAAAATTGTACTTCTTCTAAAATGTGTTAAAAATATTTTGGAAAAGCAACATTAGTTTCGTGGAATGCATTAAAAAGAGAAAATGTCAAGCTACATTTTTGATATTAAAATGGCTTCTTAACTCCAAGTAATGAATGAGTAAATAGTGGTGCAAACTTTATGTGACCAAAGGGAATCACCACCTTAAATTATTCCCCCCATCTCGTTTGGAGAGGGGGATTGTTAAATTGGAGGTCGTCTGTATTAAAATGTATTTAAAGTATAAATAGAGGGTTAGAAGTTACTTGGATGATTTAACCTATCCGTGATAAAACTTAAATTATTCATGAAAAGTTAAGCTTTGAATAAGTTTTGAATTCAAGGTTTTTAAAATGAAAAATTTTAAAAAAGATTAGTTTTTGGTTACAAATTGATCAGAGATGTTTCCTGTCTGTTTCATTTGTCTATATTACACATACGTTTACCTTTATGTGAGACTATGTAACAGTTTCCAGTGTGTGGGTGGGAATAGTTAAATTGGGTCTTTGGGGTGGAATATGTAGGTTAAAAGATATCGCAAATTTGATTGGTTTTCAAGTCTAACCCATCCAGTACCTTATCTCAAATTTGGGGGGAGGGTTCAAGCAGAAAATTTTCTGGAAAAGGTACAATTTTTGCATATTTTAAGCTAATTTAACGCTGAATTGGCTATTTTAAAGCCATTGTGGCTTAAAAGGACGGTCTGCGGTTTTACTCGTCCCGGTTTACAGCAGGTTCTTTCTAGACTTTTTCTATCGGTGAGTGGGGGTGGTCAGAGGAAGTCGGACTTTCTACAAGCAGGCTCTAAGTATGGTCGGGCTGTGATACAGACAGACCCTGGTGAGACACGAGCCTTGGGCGGGGGAAGAGGACCAAGCACAGGAGAGCTGAGCTCTGTTGAAATCTTGGGTTAATCGTTTTAGATAGGTTTGTCATTGAATCCCCTGAAATCTGTAGGAGTATACTAGATGCATAAATTGATTATTCGTAGTCTTATTGCATGGCAAGACATTAGCATTGAACTGATTGTTGTGCTTTTTTGTGGGCTTCATGTACATCTATCCATTTTGACTAGAAAATAATTACTCGCAAAAAATTATTTTCTGACAATTTTCAAAGCTTGCCAGCATCTCCAAGCATACGCAAACATCCAATCTGCAGTAACTCACAAATAACGAACTCAGCGCGAATATATTTGAAACAAGATATGCAAATTAGCCCAGCCAATTAATATTTTTGGGAACTTATTGATTGGCGTGTCGTGTGTGCAAAATTAGTTTGTGTGGATTCCTTTCTTTCGTCTGAACAATTTTAGTACAGGTAATGCTTACGTTTTAGCTGAATGAACAATATATAATTTAAATTTCAAAATTTAAATTTGAATATGAGATGATTTTTAAAGTTCCGTTCTTCTGTTGCAACTGGTCGCGTTTTCTTTTGCATTTTTCGGAACATGAACCGTAATAAGAACGTTCAGTGACTTCTCTCAACTAATCTTTTTTACTGTCTTCGAATACTGTTTACATTCAAGCAGAAACGCCGACGATTACCATGTAGTTGTAGTCAGTCAGTTTTTTTATCGATAAAAGCTGCACCATTAAATTTACCATTTGCTTACAAAGTTAGATTCGCTATCAGAAAATGCTTGTCTCCAAAACATTTTCTGCATTGCTTACAGTTGGGCAACTGTGCACAGAATAGACTGTATGTTAACAACTGATAACTGTATACATTATGTGTATATACATCAAATATATGGTTTAGTTATATATTTGCAAATGGTAAAGGTACATAATATAATTTTAACAGGCCCAGGTGGTAGGTGTTATTTGTCGACTATCTAAAGTCGCAGTTGGCTGCGTTTGCTTTGTAGCTGCAATTTTTCATCCCCCGTGTTTAATAGCGACCCTTTGCTAGTATACATCTGGCGAACTAGGTGAGTCAGACAGTTTGTTGCGAAGGTTGGGGTCGGTCAAAGTCAAAGTCACAACACTACTTGTGTGTAGGTTTATAGCTGGTTGTTGTTTAGGCATCGTAATTTAGAGCGGTGGTTAATGCAGTAGATTCCATTAAAATCAAAAAGAAAAATCGTTACCATAGTAGCCCAGTTCTGAAAAAAAGGGGCTGGGGTGTGGATCGAACTAACAACCCTCGCTTCCGTACATCGACGCATTACCGATTGAGCCACGCAAGCTTTATGAAACAAACTGTGGATGGGCATGAAGTCGAACCCAAACTGCAGAGACAATGAATTAATTTTTGTACCATTTAAGTTTACTGCGACTGTATCCCGTTTTGAACTAAGTAGTGCATTGTCTCAGTTTCGTCTGAGGGTTAGGCGGTACCGGATTACGGTAACAGATACAAGAAAACAGCTGTATACTGAGTAAATGTAGAAAATCAGATCTCTCTTTTTAAGTGGTTTAAGTCTTTTCTGCGTTTTTATGATCGTTCTATTACCAGATGCTGGCTGCTGGCACCAGGCATGCGTTTGTTTTCATTTTAGAAGGCTCAGGTTCAAATATGTTCAAATATCCTAGCAATTTTGGTCAGCCCGACCACCCCCCCCCCCCTTTATCTTGTAAAAGCGACAAGCCTTGCCTTGCTTCCTTCTCCGGGCAGTCTCTTTGCCAACCATTTTCTCAAACCGCCACCAGTAATTCTTGTAACCTGTAATCTGTGTAATAACTTTTCATTCTTATTTCCGTTTCAGAAAATCTTTAACATTCACCTAAGTCATGGCAGCCCAGCAAACCCTCAATGCCTCTCTGGAGAGCCGCGAGTCCCTCAGTCGGACCACCCGCAGTGCCAGCAGCGGGGGACGAACCCTGAAAATTGTCTCAGAAATGGGGGCCCACAGTGTGACCGGGATCAGCCCCGCGTTTGGCGCCCAGGCAGCCCAGACCATCGTGGAATCGCGGGAACGAGAGAAGAAGGAAATGCAGGACCTAAACGAACGCCTGGGAGTCTACATCGAGAAGGTTCGAAGTCTGGAGGAGCAGAATCGGAAGCTGGTCGGGGACCTGGATAACCTTCGGGGTCGCTGGGGTAAGGATACCGGGGACATCAAGGCGGCCTATGAAGGGGAGCTGCGGGACCGGAGGAAGCAGCTGGACCAGGTGGCCAAGGGGAAGGTGGATGTGGAAATGACGGTGGATCGGATCAAGCGGGAACTGGAGGACATGCGGAATCTGTGAGATATATACTAATATGCTAAATTCATCAATAAATGATTAATTAGACATACGTAGGTACTACTGAAGTTTCATTCAGACCAAATTGATGGAAGGTTGTTTGTTGCTGATAACTACCCGTATATTCGGCATTTTGAGAGGTTTTCGACTTGCACCGTTGGTAAATATTCAAATTAAATTGAAAATAAAGTAAAATTCAAATTTAAATTGAAAGTGGGTATTATTGGTGATTAGGGCAAGCAAGAAAGATTATCTGCGGATTAGCAGAATGCGCTCCAGTTAAAATCGTGCAACTGTTTTAATCCTCGATTAATTGTACCCATTTACTCTTGGCGAATCTTACTTAGTGCAGTTGTTAGTCGATGATAAAATTTGCTGTTGGTAAATTGCTTTCTTTGTAACGAAACATAATGTCATGCACCACCGACGTCGCGAAAAATTGTCTGTTTTAGGTTGTCGGATGCCCAACATCTTCGAGCCACTGATAAGGAAAATATGGAATTGTATACCATGGAGCTGGCAGACGCTCAGGCGGAGATCGCCCAGCTGCGTCGGCGCTTGGAGGGACTTCAGGAGGAACAGGAAAAGTATACCAATCTGAACAAGAATTTGCCGGAGGAATTGGCCAAGGCTCGAGATGTGAGTCGTTATAAAGCTAGGCAATAAGTCATGTTTATGATGGTGTTAAATAATTGCATTCTCGAAAAACTAATGGAAAAAAACTGCATTTGGTCTTGTCTCTTGGCTCCTGTTGATTCTTGAAAAGCTTGACTAATTTTTAAAATAAAACCCGAAATAACCGTACGCCAGCTTGGCTTGGGGGTCTTGTTTTCTGTCCTTGACCTTCGTCTCTCTGTCTACGGAGAGTCTACGGAGAGGCAGCATGCGAGCGGCCTCTGATGAGTGCCCACAAATGCTAAGTCACCATCAAAAAGTTATTTTGTTCAAAATTTGCAAAAAATTTTTAGGATTTGGAAAAGGAGACGCTGAATCGAGTCGATCTTTCCAATCAGGCTCAGACGCTTATGGAAGAAATCGATTTCCTTCGACGAGTTCATGATCAGGTTTGCCAGCAAATAATTTATTAGTGTGTGTTTATTTCTCATATTTATTTAAATTAATATGCTATTAGCAGATAGTTTAATTTTTGTTTCAACGAAACGTTTGCCAAATTTTCATTTCCTATTTTTCAAATCTTACATGTATATATTTATTCATGCTTTTATGTATTCTTCTTAGGAAGTTAAAGAGCTGGAAGCCTTGGGCTCAAATCTGCCCTCCGAGAATCGTGAATATTTCAAGAACGAAATCGCCCTGGCTATCAGAGATATTCGCCAGGAGAACGATGCTATCGTAACCCAGAATAAGAACGATATGGAGGCCTGGTATAAGTTGAAGGTTGGAAGACACATTTTGCTGTCATTTGACGCAGTTTCGTTTCGTTCCGTTTCGTTCCGTTTCACAGTTTCGTAGTTGGATTACAAAAGGTCAAAGGGCAACACCGGCTCTAAATAATTATTGTGAAAGGTTGAAATCAGGATTGAAAGATGACTAAATCTGAATTTGACTGAATCCCTGGTACAAGCGGAATTTTGTTTTAATTCTTACCGTTCAAGAACTAATTTCAGCCGTTGAATTTCCCAACTAGGCTTTTTGAAGACGTCATCTTTCTGGTCTGTAAATAAATGCTCCGACTGTTATTTTAGGTTCAAGAAGTTCATAATGCTGCTCAAACCCGGATCACAGAATCAACTTATCAGAAGGATGAAGTGAAACGTCTCAGAGATCAGATCAACTACTCCCGAAACAAGTTCACCGATTTAGAAGCAAAGGTGATCGCGATTAGGTTTTACCAAGAGATTACATCTTGTTAAGGATGATTATGAATTATTAATCTATTAAAGGATTTTTTAATGTAAAAATTTGAGATACTGTGAAGTTACGGACGATAGAAGTCTTGCAAAAAATTAAAATGAAAACCTATTAATCCTATTACATCCTATTATAAACTCTTGGTTTTACCTGTTTTACTTAGCTACATTGGGCTTAAAGTTTGCATAGTGGCACTGGCGTTGCATTCATGGATGTCTTGAGGTGACCTTTTTCCAAGTGTAACTTCTAAGGTTTGAAATTTTGTTTTTTCTTCAGAATAATCTTCTGGAAAAACAGCTGCGCGAGCTGCAATACCAGCTGGATGATGATCAGCGTCAGTACGAATCCGCCATCAACGATCGCGATGCCCAGATCATGAAAATGCGCAGCGAGGCTCAGGCACTGATGATGGAACTGCAGTCGCTCCTGGACACGAAACAGATCATGGACGCTGAAATCGCCATCTACCGGAAAATGCTGGAGGGAGAGGAAAATCGGTAATGGGAGTTAAAATAGAAAAAAGGGAAATACTGAATTTAGCTTATGAAAAAATCTATGTTTTGTAAAATTTAAATTGAGCACGAAGCCTGAGTGAAACTATACCGCAACATTTTGTGAAGAATGAAGGGAATTAAGGGAATAAAGTTTGCATCACTGGTATGTATTTATTTGATGGATATTATTTCAATTTTGATGGTTAAATTTCTAGGTCTGGATTAAGAAAAATGGTAGAGCAAGTTGTGAAAAGTCACTCTGTTCAGAAGAAAGAAGAAACTGGTATTATGTTTTCTTAAAACATTTCTTCTTATTAAAATTTGAATTTAGTTTGTCACTCTTAGCCTTTCATATTTCAAAATTTTGTTGATGAGTCCAGACTACTTCTGAGCTAGAGTAAACCAATTCTAATTATCTAATTCTAATTCAATTAATGTAATTCTAAGTCTCGGAAAATAGTTAATCATTAAATTTTAGTTTTTTAAAATTAACTTTAAAAATAGACGCGTCTGTCGTAATTGTATATGTGTACCATCATTAAACCCGCTATTTTAAAGGCACTCCTCCAGACGTAAAGCGAGTCTTGAAGGCTGAGGTTTCCTCCAAGACGAACTACCAGCGAACCGCCAAGGGAAATGTGAACATTGCCGATGCCAATATTGACGGAAAATACATTATCTTGGAAAATACCCACAGAAATAAGGTCAATGATAAACCTTTAAATTTAATTATTACTTTTTTGAAATAGGAAGTCTGCCCTTTTTGTAAATCTTTCTTGAAATATTCATTCGTTCTGTAGTTATCATTTTAATGCAAACTGAGAATGATGTGAAATTAGGGAATAATGAAAGTTAATATAACATTTTGTGTTAAATGTAACATTTTAATAATTATTAACTGTAAATAATTTTAGGATGAACCTATGGAAGACTGGAAATTGAAGCGAAAAGTTGAAGGAGGAACCGAAGTCGTCTACACATTTCCAAAAGGATACGTTTTGAAAGCTGGAAAAACTGTTAAGGTAAAGTCATAGATGAGTTGATAATTTGATATTTCATTCATAGTTTTTATTTCATTCATGAGAGCTACATTAGTTAACAATATTCCGAAATATATATATATATATACATAATAATGTGAATTTTGAAAATTGATTTAAGAAATTAAACATTTAAAACATTTCATTTCATTTCCATAGCATTTTATTTCCTAAGGTTTTTGCATTTTCAGTTGTGGGCCAGCAATCAGGGTGGAATCAACTCGCCACCCGACCAGATCGTGATCAAGGAAACGTCCTGGGGCTCCGGGAAGCAGGTTCAGACAACCCTTCAGAACAAAGAGGGCGAAGTATGTGATCAGCTTCATAGCGCCGTTCCGTCTCAAGTTACACCTTGAGAGAAGTATACAATATCGATTTACTAATCAATAATGATTAGCTGTTAGATAATTAATTATATATTAGCGTTATATAGTCAGAGGGGGGAAAACATGACGGAAAGGAAGGGGAAAAACATGGTCTCCTACTCCCCAACCATAGCAGCTGCAGCTGTCTGGTATAGCCGATTAGAAAGCGCAAGTCTAGAAGTATACCCTACAGTACTATATTAGTTTCTAAGTTTGATTCTGTAAGTACAGTACTTGACCAAAGTTGACTTCCAAAAAATGGGCAAAATGCTAAGGATTTTTGAAAGTTTGCAAGTATATATCTAACCAACTGTCAAACTTTGGCTACTATAAATTGGCATTCTGGCATAATTTGACTTGCTCTATCACATGGCAATAGTGGTTTCCCCTGCGTACACCCAGTAAAAAATTTGACCATGTTTTTCCCCCACATTGGGTCCACTAGAGCGGGGAAAACATGGTGACCAAATTTTCAAATTTTTGCGTATGCTTCAGGAAGGCGTAACTAATGCGTCTATAGGAAAGAGAATGCTTTAAAACCACTAAAAACCTCAAAATATGCCAACTTTGAGCATTTTTGAAGCTTCTAGCTCGAAACTTTGATTTGCAGCATCAACATGCCAGGTTTCACAAGTTTCTATCGTAAAAATGAAAATTTTGAAAAAACTTAAAAAATGATGGAATATTGCAATTTACACAATTTATACAGAATACACAACTAACTTGTTTCTAGTGATATTCTGCATATTATTGCCAGTGCCCAGCAGGTTTCATGCGCAAACAGATTAGGTACGGCGGATTAAGCATTTTGACAAAAATCGGGTTTTAAGCTTGCTGTGAGGTTAGAAGGGTGCCTAGGTAGTTTTGCACGTTAAAAACAGCTGAAACAATGCTTTTAAATCACTCTCAATGGTTGGTTGGTAGAAATCCGTGCCATGTTTTTCCCCGCGCCATGTTTTTTCCCCGATTTGCGGGTAAAAACATGGACAAATCCTGTTACTGCCAAAGCTGAGTGAGGTATAAGAGAAGTTTGAATACACGATTGGATAGGTATTTGCCCACGGTACATAACGGTATACTCAAACCGACCCAAATCCAAGCCAAGAATGGGGGCTTGCTTCCCTATTCATGTGTTTCTTCCCCCCCCCCCTGACTATATATAGCTAGAATACAGTAGCGTTTGGGAACGGCCGGCCGATGGCTGGCCGACTGGACCGACTGGACCGACTGGACCGACAGGGCCGACTGGACAACTTCAATTTCGGTGCAACCAATAGTACTGTCACCAGGAGTACAGAATAGACAAGAGTAAGAAACTCTTACACTACTATGTACTGAACACGCTAGGCATGCTCGGTTAAGTACTCGGGACCCCCTCCCCTCGCAACTTCCGGGGGGGGGTCCCCACCTAACACTAATTACACGCTTTCATATAAGCGTGTGTCTGCTCGCTGATTGGCCCATTAGCCTAAGGCTTACTGTAGGTAATTTATTAGTGATTTTTATTATATAATTAATTCGTAGGAATGTAATCTGCAACAGTTTTTATATCATTAGAAAGAGCAGAAAAAATGCAACAAAGTTGTCGAAGTAGTTTTTAAATCGCATTAAGCTAATTAAAGTTATAATTAATTAATAAAAATCACTAATAAATTACCTACAGTAAGCCTTAGGCTAATGGGCCAATCAGCGAGCAGACACACGCTTATATGAAAGCGTGTAATTAGTGTTAAGCCCGGTTCACGATGGAGTGCTTTGTGCTTTGTGCTTTGTCTTTTGTGCTTTGTGCTTTTGCCATCTGTGCTTTGTGCTTTGTGCTCCATCTTTGTTCCAGCCAATAAGCGAAGAGATGGGCTTAATTTGATTGGACAGCACAAAAGCACGAAGTAAAATCTTCAACATTGTTGAAGATTCTCAAAGCACACCAAAAGCACAAAAGCACAAAAGCACAAAGCACGAAGCACAATCACCATCGTGAACCGGGAAAGCACAAAGCACAAAGCACTCCATCGTGAACCGGGCTTTAGGTGGGGACCCTCCCCCGGAAGTTGCGAGGGGGGTCCCGAGTAATTAACCGAGCATGCCTAGCGTGTTAAGTACATAGTAGTATAAGAGTTTCTTACTCTTATCTATTATGTACTCTTGCTGTCACCAATGGAAAGTTTCTTCTATGTGCAAAGTTAATTGGAATACTTAAAAATACTTCGTCATATTTTCGTCTGGTTGATCGTGATGAACAAATTTGTATGTCTGATCGTTGTAAACTGACCTTTCAGTCTGACCTTCAACTAATTGTAATTTTTAGATTACGTAAGCTTCTAATAGTGAAGTTGAAGATGTTATCAGTGAAACTATAAATTACAAATAAAAAAACTTAGATGAATAATTAATGTATTAGTTATAAAACGACGCAAATAGACCATGGCCTGCTTGCTTTCGTCGGTCATTGTCCGGCCGGTCGGCCGATGGAAACGATGCTCCGGCCGTGGTCCAGCCGATTGCCTGATTTGGCCGGCCGTTCTCAATTTGGTCTCCACAGGTCCCAATTTTACTGCTAAGTTGATTGCACTGCATTGATTGCGTTGATTGCATTAAACTTAGTTAAAATACAGAAAGGGGTACAACGGGGACTTTATTCTTTACTGATTGAATAGTGTCCTTGCTCCCCCTAAGCGAGGTCTGAAACGAGGAAGAGTATAGGTTTTATCACCCCCCCTCCCAAGAAGTCGCTTACTAAGTATTATTTTAATGGCAATGCAATAAGAGAAGCTCTCCGTTGGCTGACAGTTTTTTCTTAATTATAACTTTACTTGTTACATTTAAACTATTAAACTTAACAGTAAATGTCAACTAGTAGAAATTCTTTTTTGTATTCCTTTCGACTAAGCAAGGATATATAGACTTTATAGAGTTTGTTTTTCCATCACTGTTTCAGACTTTTTCATAGAATATTTGTTTCCATTTTAGGAACGAGCTACTCACACTCAGCGCGCCTTGGAGGATGCTTTACATGCCTGAGATTGCCAGAATTTCCAACAGATTTTTTATCAGTTGTGTACTAGTCTTCAACAGTTTTCGTTTTGTTACATAACGATTTTATGAGCAATAATTGTTAGAATTCTTTAGATTCTGATGTGCAACATGTGTGTTACTACCTTTTATTCAGTTATTCATATTGTGATACTATATTCTATCAAACCTGAGCTAATAAAGAAATATGTATGCTTATTTTTAGCAATGTTATTTCTGTTTAAACTGCAACACTAATTGTAAGCACACAATTTCCAACAAGATGTTCGAAATTTGTGAACCACGGGCCTTCCCTGCAGATCTTCCTGCAGACGGAAATGCTACCATTACGACAGAGATCCAGGAGAGAAACATACTGTACCTCAGGTGCACTCTGTACATACAACGCTCATATTTCTTATCCGTGGGAATACTAACAAGTATATCACCTTAATAAAACTAAGCTTAAAATAATTTTAAAGAATTGCGTAGTTGCTGATTTCTCTGTATACTCTTCAGGGACCAGTTCTAACAGAAAAATCCACAGGTAGGGAGGGTTTCAGCAGCCAGCGCTTGCCAAGGTGTCTCTAACCAAGTCCAAATCAGATAGCAGAATGTTTGGAAGCGCGCAACAGCGCAACAAAGAGCTCCGAATCGGCTCGAATCGCATCAAATTCCGGCAATTCCTGCAATCTTTCAAAATCTTGCAAAATCAATGCCATGCATCGCTTCTTCAATTCTTCCAAACCGAAAAGATGGGAAAACAGCAAATATTCTCCCATATTTTCTTCGTTCGTACTTTCCGTCAGTTTCCACTCTGCAGTTTTCAACAGCGCCGGAAGGTCGTAGCGATGCGACATTTTCACCAAATCTTCCCAGGAGACAGAGTTCTCGTCGAGCACGCTTGACGGGTCGCCAAAGTAGAGATATTTCAGCATCACTTTGACCGTGGAGCTTGAAAATTCGCTGAGACGCAAAATTCCCGTAGATTTTTCCAGAAAATCCGACTCTAAATTGCGGCGTAGAACCGGACTTTTCACCAGTGGGAATCGGTGAGCATTAAGGACTACATTATCCGAACACTGAATCCGGATATCCGAGAACGGGTTTTCCGGGTTTTCCAGGCCAGACCAGAGCTCCGTATACAGATCGATGGAACGACTGTCTTCAATTTCCTGACTTCTGATGACTGCCGAACCAGCACTGAAGTTCGACGCATTTCCCGAGAAAAGGGAATCCGGAAAACTGGGGCGGGAGATCGAAGGAGGTAGTCTCGGGACCACTCCAAATATGGACGAATTACCAACAATTGGGTTGTAGCGTGTAGTTGAAACGGGGCAATCATTCGTTTTGGTTGCAGTTACCCGCAAACCGAATCCGATGGGTGAGAACTCTGTCGCGATGTTTAAGTGAAACTCGCCAGGCACACAGACGTGACGGTTGCTGGTCAATACAGCATACACCGAGCCATAGGAAGTAATCTTGGATACGGTAACCAAAAGGTGAAGTGTAGGACAGACCTGCGCCCCGAAGATGCTGGAAGAACGGAGAAAACGAAGAGTAAAATTGTTTTCATCGACTTGGCCAAGTTGGAGTGAAATTCCCGATCCGAGCGGTTTCTCCAGGATAGATTTCCCGAAAAGATTGTTTCTATCAAACTGTCGATGAAGACTAGGAAAGTCGGCCCTATACGCTTCTTCCGTCATTGTACTACTCTGTGTCATAGTGTACGTTATGGTACAGATCTCTCGTTTCTCCCGTTCTTTGTACACAAAGTTGTAGCTAACATAACATCTCAAAAGACGCACACGATGCAGATGCGCAAGAAGATTAGGCGTATTAAATATTTAAAACATTGCTAACCATGGATTTTTAAGAAAATAGGGTTTCCGCCGTTGATTCGTTTGAATTTCATTTATACCACCTTGCATGTGGCCAAAACATCTGAGTCCTTGAACATGAAAACAATAAAAAGAATAAAAGCTTTCAACAAGAGTCCTTAATAATATCCCTTATATTATTGAAGAAGAGTAAGCCACTAGAAGGCTCCTCTTCTTGGCATTGCGTAACGGTGCTCCGCCCACAATACGCGAATGTTCCCCCGTTTGGTGGGGGGGATAGCTGAAAGTCGTCCCCGTTTGGTGGGGGGGGGGTAGCCAAAAGTGGTCCCCTTTTGGGGGGGGGTCGCTGAAAGTCGAGTGAATCAATTCGAGTTTAATATTTCAATGTTATCCAATGACTTTTGTTAGACAAACATGAATTACTTTTCTATAAACTGCAAATAATGCATAAATTACATACAAATAAGTTGTTTTCTAACCCTTTAGATTTGCCAGACGAAACAAAATGTAAACGGAAATAATCTGACACTACAGCGTGAAGCGTGAAGCTAGACGTGTAGCGGTACCAGAGTGAAACTAACCTAACACAAAAGTACCGTTACCCCGCGAGAGCAACTCAAGCGAGGAGACCGTGGCACAAGTGAATAACACACCAACCGCGCAGGAGCCGGCCGGGGAAGCCTCGCCAAATATATAGCCCTACTGAGGGGGTGACACCCGCTCACCTCAGAAATAACACTAAACTAACCTAGGAGCTCAGTAATTACCTACCAAAAGTACACACAGCTAGTGGAGATATTTAATAAGTACAACAAGTATTTATGGAAATATAGCAGAAATAGAAATAACAAGTATAATTTAGGGGGGGGCAGAGCCCAACAAACACGTATAGTTATAAAGTAAATAAACACACACACAGTCTCACCAGTAGAATTTATATGGGCGAAGCCCCGCTAACGTACCAATATATAGGCCCACTGAAGTTATGCAGGGGGAGAAACCGTACAGGCGAGATAGGGAGAGAATAGAGAGAGTAGCGACTAGACTGTACAAGGGAAAACCTACAACTGAAAGTGGGAGAAGTTTGCCGGAGAAACCCCCTCCCAAGAGAAGCGCCCTCTAGCTGGGGTGTCCCAATCATGTAGCTCCAAGGGGGGGGGACCCCACCCACCCAAACCTATCCTATAGGTGGGGCTACATGACACGTGGAGGTATGCTTGCTGACTAGGCAAGCCAACTATTAGCTAAGTAGATTGATTTCGTAATAATTGTAATAACGAAAAGGTTGACCGTTAGTCAGCCTCTTGCGTTACATCTCCCCAGGCTCGCCGTCCGAACTCCTGAGAGGACTGACCGTACGGCGCTTGGTACGTGAGCGTCGCTCCCACAAACAAATTTAAAAAGCACTTTACGCTGAAAAGACTATTGCAAATGTATACGTACACAAAAAACAAATAAATATACTAGGCATACTAGTAACCGTAGTAAATACAAGTACATATGTACGTAAAGCAGTACAAAAATACACGTATATGGTAGGAACCGTAGAAAAAACCGTACTAGTAGAAGAAAATTGAAGAAACTAAATATGAAAATACCCAAGAAATTTCTCAAGGGCTCACCCTCCTGATGGAAATAAATTCAAACAGTGTGTATAGAATAAAATAAGCGCTAGAAAAATTAAGATAAGGTAAATTTAGACTTGACATACCAAGGGTTAGCGCTTATCACACGAGCACCCTGGATCCAAGTTACGTATATAATTAACAAGTAACTGTAAAAGGACACACTGTAGGGTGATGCCCTATTTGAGTGTAACCCATCCTATTGGACAAGTTGGTATTTTCATACAAATTTATGCATGGCATAGCCATGATGGCAACTAGTATATGATACGTATACATAATAAAGCTGCATAGGGTTGTACCCTGCAAAAACAAATGGCAGTATGTATTGGAATGACAAAAAATACAACAAAAAATAAGTAGCTGTAATCAAATAAGGCTATATATAAAGCACGAAAATTATGAGCAAATATTATGCATTGGCAATGAAAAAACTCAAACAAGTAACAAAAATTCCAAGGAAACTAGACTATACGTACTAATTAACAAAACTACGAATCTACATGACACTAGTATATACGAGATATATAAAGCTTTGTCGAGCTTAGACAGTCTAACAAGATGATTCCAAGTTCAAAATAACCAATACAGAATACTATATGAATTACTAGAAGACACACAAGAAATTACAGGTTCGCTGAC
>JASAND010015111.1:0-32231 GCA_030248195.1 Trissonchulus latispiculum | reverse complement strand
ATCTGGTGAGCCAGGCAAGATCTCTCGAATTTCGCCAAGAAAATCAGCCTTTCTGAGAAACTCGATCTTCTTGCATACGCATTGCTTCTTTTTTAATTAGTTTGCCATCTCGGGTCTTTTTAACGTGTTTCAGGTCTTTCGACAAAAGAAGAGCGCTCGGCCGCTCGGAAATAGCTCCAAGTCCGGCACGGGACCGATAGCCATGCCAGTGGTTTGGCTTGCCAATCTTCTGATAACGGCTTCACAGGAAAGGAAAAATAACGGATCATTATCATATTGAAAAGATTTTATCAGTAATATGGTTTCGTTCAGTAAACTTACTTAGTTTATTAACATGCGCTCACATGTTTGAGGCCAAAGAAATATTTGGTTACTAAAGAACTAATATGTTAATTAGTACCGAGAACTCAAAAACGTTAGAACGAATGTGAGTCAAAAATTTGTGATCTGTCAGAAGACTTCTTTATGTTTCAGGAAGCTAATGCTTTCTGAAGCTATTGTGGAATGTTTTGTTAAGTTATGATTGGATCAGCGCAAGATCACAGTATACTCTCAAAAATGCGAATTTTTTTAAAAAACAAAAATTAATCACCAAAAAGGAATCAATAGTAATTGCTAAATCTTCTGTACTGTCATACATAATTAAAAGTTTAAAGTTGAACGAAAGAAACTAAAAATATCCAAAGCTTGAAAATCCAGCGGAGGGGTACTTTCGACACATTGGCAAAACGGGAGGATTTGGACTGTTTAGCTAGCTAATCTGCCTTTTCGAAAATCGCGCCATGCAATTTTATAGAAATAGCAGGAACTTCAGAAATCTCTTCCAGTAAGAACTCGCGTGGCGTAGATAACCAAGTAGTCAGTTCCAGATAATTTCAACTCCAAAGTTCAGTCAGGACCAGGAGTTGCTTTGGCACTCTGTGAAAGCTCCGTAGTTAAATTCGTTAAATAGTCTCTCTATTAATACCTTACATTTATTTTCCTAAACAATTTAATTTATTGGTTGGTGAATAAAAATTCCAACTAACTAACTAACTAACTAACTACTGGAAAAAGGGTCTTAAAACTGAACTGCATATAAGCTGTACTTGAGAAAACACTGATTGGATGCTTCAGGCAGTGAGTATCGCAGTTTACTCCTACTTCTTGGTTGCCGTTCTGGGACATCAGTATTTGTTTTCTGAAGTGAGAAAGCATTACAGTCAAAATGACAAGAAAACTCTCACTAAAACTGGACCAACTTTTCGATGGTTCCTATTTCTGGATTGATGAATATTTTCCAGTTCACATCGTGAACTTTGATTTTCCTTATCTGGGCTGGCCTAAAGTTAATATTGATAATTATTTGTTTCTAAAATAACTTTTAGTAATATTTAAATAACTTTTTCAGCTATTTTATTCTGTATTTAATACAATCAAATTATGGTGATAATTCGTTTGGCGAACATCTTCCAAAAGTGAGGATTTGCTGAGAAATATTCAGACACAGACTGATGCTAATCCATGGTAATTAGCTTCTAGTGTAATCTAAAGCTTCAACGCTATCAAGTGTTTGCAGACTGCTGAACAATCGATCGAACCACTTGTTGGCGATGACGATCTGTTTGAGCTAAACCTGATCATTGACAGAAACATTCAGGTATCTCGTTGCAATTCTGAGTCCACCTCTTCTAATAAATTAGAAATGTTGATGAAAATCGGAAATTTAATTTTTAAACTTTTAAACAACCTATTATTGAACTGTGTTATTGAAGTGTTTATTTGATCCGACCAAAATTATAAATAATATTAAAATGGTAAGCATTTAGGAGTTAATAAAACGAAATCTAGTGTTTGATTTTTCAAACTAGGTATACCTGTTTTTATGTGGTTGCTTATAGGTTTCAACTGCAATTTCCTGCCCACCTTTCATTTTGTAAATTCTATCTCGATAAACCACGAGAGGACTTCCCGTAACAACCTTCTGATCGTGATTGTTGTAGATTCGTGTCGCTAAATATAATATATAAGACCCCTTAATTTTTTGTAGGTAACATTTCCACTGGCGAACCATTTACACAGGCAGCATCCGCTCCTTGGTGAAAGGCATCTTCTGGCCTATCCGAACTGCCGGAGTACCGTACACAGAAATGTCTAGAAACATGCATTGAATGCCTTGGCTGGGCAGTGTTGTAGATGTAAAGTAAGCTTTTATATATAACCAGATTTGCTAACGTTTTTCATATCAGCATGAATAAAACAAATTTAGATCTTTGATGATATGTACTGCTACAGACAGTACCTGCAAGTGATATGAACGTAGTGAATGACATAACCGGAATACTTATAACAGGATAGTGCAGGAGCAGGACAACCGATGAAATCTCGCAAAATCTAAATAGGCCGTACACTAGGGCTCCGTGAGCTTTGGTCCTCCCCAGAGAGACCAAAGTAATGAGCTCGATCAAGATAAAGTTTCACTCCCATATAATATAATATTTGTATTTGGCCGTTATGTCATTGTTTACTTATTTTTGATAGAAGTTATATCAAAGACATCGTTGGGGTATTTTGCCTTTGTTCGAAGGAAGGGAATACGACAAGCAAAGCTTAAACAAATTGAAAGAGAGGTCGACGAATTTGGTATCGCATTCTATCATATGCTCAAAGTTTCTAATTTCAGTTTATACATACTTAGCATAAGAAATGATCGCATAACTAATTGAAGGACGATAAGTCTAGTTTACCAGATTCACCGGCATTCGGACAAACTAAAGATACTTCAGTACCACGTACTGCTCGGGTATCCCTATGTTCATAGAGGGAACTGAAAGTTTTCAGTGAGCGTCTAACAAAGAATTAGTGAAAGAGATTTTCGTTACTTAAAATTTTTCTAGATTAAGGGGGCTACGGAATAGCTCACAATCAACTTTCAGAGATATCACTTTGGCATATGATTAGCTAACATATCAAGGTTAAATAATCCGTAGTGGGTACACAAGACGATTTTATACAATACGCCGCCAAAATCGAAATTTTGGTGCGAAAAGTGGCTTTTTTTTTCAATTTCTGGTGGATTAACGGTTTGACCAATTTGCAACTTTCGTGCCACAAATGTTAACTGTTGAACGAAAAGAATTAGTGCGAAAGTGATTTTGTTACTTAAAATTGTCTAGATTAAGGGTGGGGGCTACGAACGGTTTTGCCTAACTTCTTCAGAGAGACCTACCTGGCATAAGATTAGCTAACATATCAAGGTTAAACATTCCGTAGTGGGAACTAAATATTAAAAGTATTCCGGCTTTCGAGCGTTGTTTCGCTTCATTAGCAATAACAGGTCAAAGTTTGAAATTTGGGCAGAAAAGTTGCAATGTGACCGTGGACCGTTTTTGATCTAATAAAATTGACAGCCCCTAGCCTATCCCAGGTTTTTACCAATTATTAGGCTGCTCTAATAGGGGCAAACTGTCGGTAAATTTCGAGGGCTTTGGTTTTCTGGTTAGTGCACTAGCTAACGTTTTGTTAAGAAGTAACCCTTATTTTTAGGCCTGAAAAGCTAGCCAAGCGCAGTAAAAATGGGATCAAAAAAGTTTTTGTCTCCGATTTTGCCGAAAAGGTGCTTATAGGGGTTATTCGACCTGCTGAATACGAATATGAAATCCGTTTTTCGATATGACGCTTCCTTCGTTCAGTATGCGCTTACAACTGTCTTAGAGCTTTTTGGAGCGATCGCCATCCATACTTCGAGAAATCAATCTAGCATTTCTGAACATTGGAGCGAGCTACAAGTAACCTAGCTTTCTGTACATCTTCGTATACTCACTGGCCTGTAATGCACAAAGTTTCAGCAGATTCTGCCACAGTACTTTGGAGTAATTGACTCACATCTTCGAAATGGCACCAAATAACGGCGACAATATAATGTAATCTAGCACTTCAAACGCAGGGATTAACGAAATCAAGTCATTTTAACGTAAGTTAAGACAGATACTTGGAGTATTAAAGCCGGGTTCACACTGGAGTCTTAAGTCGCAAAGTCTTAAGTTTTTAGAGCTTAAGACTTTGGGAAATTGGTTCACACTTTCGAGTCTCAAGTCGTAGCGGTCGTAAGTCTCAAGCTGCTAAAGACTTAAGACTTAAGACTCGCTTGATTCACACTGCAGTCTTTAGTCGTTAGTCTTAAGATTTTTAGCTTGCTTAAGACCTTAAGACTGGACATGAAATAAATTTATCTCTTAAGACTAAAGACTTATATACGACTAAAGACTAAAGACGTCAGTGTGAACCAAATCCAGTAAAGACTAAAGACATAAGACTTAAAACTAACGACTTAAAACTAAAGACTTAAGACTCCAGTGTGAACCCGGCTTAATTGGATCAGAGATGGGTTCATTTGGTAAACCTACAGCTCATTATACGAAGTTAACCTGCACCCAGATAAACCGACACCATCAGAATTTTTCGCCAGACTTTGAATGTATCGCACAGAAAAGAATACAATGATCCATAGGAGATTAGTTTACACGATATCAAAGTACTGTATGTCAGAACTATTTCTGGAAAATTTGGGTACCGTACCTTTGCGCATAGCGATCAGGGCGAAGCTAAGTTTGCCAGTACGTGTCATATCGAGCTTTGGGCCGACAACACCAACTTCTGATGGCTCCACAGGACGCTACACTGCATGGAATTCTTTCAAACTTTAAACTATTTTACACAAAACCTAATGCTATTATGTGGCAAAAGACTAGCTAGGTTTTCCAACATCGAACTTTTAGCGAAATTCGTAGGCCCCCCTTAATTTGTAGGATAAATGTTTTGTAGAAATATGCATTTTGTACAATGTCACGTTGGGTGAATTTGCTAATGTGTGAACAGTTGAAATCAGGAGTGACCGTGAAGAAATGCTGAGAACAGAGATTCGACTCCAGGTTGGCCAATCAAGATTATCACTCAGCAGCTAGGTCTCGGACGGCAAGTTCGATAAATCTTTATTACGCTAATGATTGAATCGTTGGACTGTAGTTTCAGATAAATCTCTGATATCTGTTTTACTATTGTTCCAGCCAAGGACATCCACCGACAGCCAAAGCAAACGAGAAACCTTGCCTCAACCTAGAGATACCATTGCTGAAATCGCCAGAAGGCTCAGAGAAGAGAAAGACGGCCAAACTTCAAAAATCACAAGAAGTGGCAAAATCACAAGTCGGCTCGAGCAAGAAAAGGGCTACAAATAAACGTCCCGAAGATAAGCTATTATTTGGCAAACAAAAGAATCTTTTCCTCTAAAACGGAGCTTCGGCAGAGTCTCCTTTAAAACACATCGGGAGAACCAAACAAACACCGTATGACTTAAAACGACTGGACGTATAAAAAATCCTGACCGTGCTTCAACGACGAACGATCTGCATTTGGCAGTTTCATTCTTCTCTATAATACTGCAATTCCGCCGTGAATATTAATCATATGGAGTATTGATTGATAGACTATTTTAGCCAATAAATACAATGATTTCTTGTTTAATTAGCAAATATTATAACGTATGTTAGGTGTCTAATTACACACACAATGCAGTGTGAAGTCAAAACAGTGGGCTTTAGCCTAGAGTTGGACTCCGGGTCCGTGTGTAATTTTAGCTGGCAAATATTTAAGCTTCTAACGATATATAATGTCGTGTTCAGGACTGAAATTATTTCGGATCGCCGACTGAGATCGGTTACTGAAACAACACTAGTCTTGTGCAAAGAAAAATAACTTAACGATTACTGATTAAAAGTTTGTGCAACAGGGCCCAGAAGTTGAGATACAGATATAATATCTAATTCATCCTAAGGCTACAGAAGTTGGTTGTGTTGGGTCGTTGTGTTACTGAACCGCTAAAGTTCCTTTACCCATCATGCTATTGACAATTTGACTCTGTTGGTAGCATTTCGGGCTGTAAATCCGGAGCTAAACAAAATGCTACATTCTTGGAGGCAACTGAACCTCCGGTGCAGGCATTTTATAGATTACCTATTACATATATTCCTGCCCGCTAGAAACAAACAGCCAGCTAATGAATTTTACTGACAATAATATCAGTGAAAGCAAAACAAATTAATTGAACTGACATTCAAAAAGCTAAAACTAAAATCTACGATAGCAGAAGCAAAAATTTTGGTTCTGTTTCCAGATTTCATGTTTTATCAAATCTTCACACGCATTGAAATTTGACATGATAAGCATAGTACGAGAATTGAATCTCAATTATCTTTGATAGTCTTTAAAATTCTGATCGAAGCAACGCCCTGCGCATGGCCGGCAACCAATAACCTTCGCGTTAATAAATATATATTTTGATTTGCACTACATTGTACAAGCAAAGAGAGCATAAAAATACAGTAAACAAAAATATGAATGGAGATTACCAAATTCATCTTCATGGAGCTACCTATCGTACAATCACTTTACATTGCATTATTAATCATTAACAATTAAGCCACAACATTGCAGTGAGGCTTGCAAAAGCAAAAGACCGCAGACAGAACACAAGCTGATTACAAAGCAATTCCTAAAATTTAGTTTCGGTGATCTGTTTGCATATATATATTTGATTTTTTGAGAATCTCTCAAAATAAAACAGAAAAGAGAACATGGAAATAGCCTAATTATTACTTTATTTTAATTTAATTTAATTAAAGTTTAATTTTAAAATAACAGTTTTAAATTTTGCTGAAAAGACTCCTAATCAATCAAAACTGTTTACAATAATAACACAATTGATTTGATTCAGTACCCTGACTGCCTGCTTACATAAATTAGGATTTTCAATAAAAACTTTCCGCTACATAACTAAATTATCATTAACCAACAGAATGGCCGTTTAAGTTCCTGAAACACGAACAATCCACAGAGAATACAGAATTCGTTGAACTGATTGCAGAGAGTCAGAGTATCACCGAACGCTTTGGATGGGAGAGGAGACCGGTGCGGGTGGACAGGAATGGAATCGTAGGGGCCACAGTTGACAGGGATCTTGAGGACGTTGGCCGTTGTTCTCATTTCACGAACCTGAAACATGAAACCAGGAACCATTGGAAAAATGTTTGAACCAGGTCAAACAAGGGGTCTTATCTCGATTGCCCCCCAACCACTCCTGATCCGCCCAATACTTGACCAAATAAGCTAAAATTTACAACAGGTATGTTTTTCGACTACGCTGACTTCTAATACCGCAAAATTTTTCGATTTCGCGAAAATTGGAATTTTTCGATTTCTAGGGGGGGACCAAGGGAAACCGAAAAATGTTTTGTCTTCGATTTTGCTCAAAAGCTGTATATAGGGGTTTTTGGGGTCGTAGAACACGAATTTTAAGTCCGTTTTTCGATTGCGCTTTTCGTTAGCTCAGTATAAGCTAAAGGTTTAAGCTTAAGATTTCTTATTTCCCTGAAAACTTCTCTCCAGCTTTTGGCTAAATCGAAGACAGAAAAATTTTCGGTTTCCTGGCCACTTAAATCAAAAAGTTTATGGCACTAAGTCTCGATCAAACCCTCCACAATAGAAGCGTTCACTCAAAATTTTTCTAGCGGGCCGGGCCAAACAGAAATTTTACTGGCCGAGCCAGGCCGGGCATGAAAATTCAAACTCGTGAAGGTCTTTGATACATCCATTCCAACAGTAATCATCTAACATTAGGCAGAACAGTTCCCACACCAATAAGTAGTGCAAATCTAATTATAAGACTGTGATATTTTCTGACTGGCCAAACTACTATAAACACCTACAAAACGTTGTTAGGAACAATTGAAGATTAGCTACTTACAACTGTAGGTCTAACGTGAAGCTGATAAGCGGAATCATCCCACCATGGCTGATCAACAACAGTACTCAGCAGCTGATCACCAGAGATTGGACTTTCACCTAAAAATAAAATGAAGCACATATCAGTAAAATTTGGCGTTTGAGCTTATTTTCATACTCTAACTATGTACCATCGGAAATAATAAGCAACATAAAGTTTCATACACAAATCTGCAATGCGGCGGAAACACAACGAAGTCACAATTTTATCACATGCCAAACTGCAATTAGTACCTTTTGGTACTGTAGTACTACTACTAGTGCTACTTAGTACTACTGCTACTACTACTACTACTTAGTACTACTACTACTACTAATACGAGTTAGTACTTACTAATAATCAAAGTACTGGCTTTTTAGAAAACTTCATATTCAAATTTGTGATGTAAGGAAAAATTTCTCAATAACGCCGCCAACATCTGGAATTAGTTAAAGATTACAATCTGCAAAATATGCTATGTATACCTCCATTGTTCACATCCAAAATCACAAGACAAACAGCTGAAGAGGAGCCAACTTAATCTTAACGATCTCGGTAACAATCTCAAAACATCGGAACAGGTTGTTTGATCAGACACCAAGAGTGTTCTGTAGTTCGACTGAAAAATAAAAATCAAAAAACAAAAATAATGGTATTAACACAAATTTTAATCACCAAAAGTATGCAAAATCGAAAATGCCAGAAACGTAAGAAACAGGTTCGTAGTAAACAAAGATTATTACCTCAGGTGAAAGATAAGCTGTCATGAACTTTTTGATCTGATAGCCTTTGCGAACTTGGAGGACAAATCTAAAAATTATGAATATACCATTAAAACTTTTATTTAAAAATAATATTTCAAACAAAACAGCAAAAAGTACACAAATTTTTGGCTCAAAATCTACAAAACTAGTTTTCAATTAAATTATTGCGCTAAGTTAAAACATAGAGCGATCTTTGAGATGGTACTGTTGCAGTTCAAGCGGTCTAGAATTCGGATCAAAGAGCCAAAATCGTTTCTACAGTTCGACCTGAAATAAATGCATGCAAGCAGAGTTCAAAAACATTACCTGCATTTTCAAATATTTTCATACTTACGATTACAGTTATTTAGGAAAATTTTTGGTTCATATGCTCTCAAAAAATATTTGAAGTCAACGTAAAACAATAAAAGTTATTTAACTAACTAAGTATATGTTTACTAATTTGAAAATAAAGCTTTTGCAAATCCCACATTATGTATTATGGGCTTCTGTAAAATTTGTGGGGAGGAACTGACTTAATGACTCTTTTCACGCTGATTGGTGTTAAGTGGTACCCAACCGGGCAAGTTGAACACTGACTGCCGGGAAGACGAAAACGAGAGACAGTCACTTCTTAATAACACTTGCATTTTCTCTCCCATAAATTTTAAAAGAATACTTTTTTATCAGAAAAAAGTAAGAAGAGAAGATACCACTCGATGTTTAAAGTTTTAATTAAAATGAAATTTAAAAGGAGTAAACCTAAACTCAAATTAAACTAATATTAATTTTAAACACTAATTAATTTCAAACTGTTGGATCCACAACATTGCGACAAAATTAATAGATCTCTTGAATTTCCACACTTTAGATAATCAAGTCTGCCGTGAAGAACTGACTTCTTGTTCGCGTTTAAATTTACTCCTTTTTTCTTCGTCTTTCATTTAATTTCCAACTTAGAGAAGTTTCATGAAAGCGAATGACAAGTATATATGCAGTTTTTGTGGTTTAAACTAAGAAAATCTTATATAATAGATGTAAAATTTGTGGGGAGAGAAATGCAAAGGTAATTAAGAAGTGATCTCCTTTTCGTTTTCCAGTCAGTGTTCAACCTGCTCTGTTGGGTGCCATAAAGACTAATCAAGCGTAAAGTCATTAAGTCAGTTCCTCCCCACAAAATTTACAGAAGTCGTATTATGTATATGCATTAAACATACTGTCACTGTCGTAAATATTTCCATCGTGAGCCAGAAGACTTCGGATCTTTAACTTTGAATCGATATTTGGCGAATTTTGATAACACCATTTGAGTGAGCTCGTCTGCAGTAGAAGAAGAACTGGACAAACAGCGTTTTGTAATCGCAATCGGCTCGCAAAGTATTGGTATAAATACGAAATTGGCTTCCGAATTTAAACAAAACAGGCACCTCACCACTCCACAAGTACAGGTAAAAATTAATCGTAAGTCCTACAAGCCAATGCTAGTGGGGAGGGGAACCACTGAAGATTGCGAAGAAAAAGCTTGTTACAAAACAAGTTTCTTTAATTAATATATTTTTAGCTCTAATTTTTTGTTTTGTAGAAACATGTCGTTGTTGTGAAGGTGAGTAGGGTTATCTTTGACTTGCGTTGCGTGGTGCAGCATTCCAGATTTGCTATTTCTTTACCACTAACATCACGACTGTTACTGCTGTTAGGGGTGCCACTTACGACTACGACTACTACCACTACTACTACTACTACGACGACGACGACGACTACTACTACTACTGCCGCCACACCGCCACCTTCTGGCGGTTCTTCTGTACTGCTATTCGTGATATCAAATCAAATTTCACTTCCACATACCCATTCCACACCGGGTTCAGAGGAGGTACTGACGCTGCTGAGACTGGAGACAGACGTCGATCGGTTCTTTCTCCTCAGCTGGCAGGAGTGATAGCCCAGGGAGGAGGTGCTGGCCGTCGGAGATCGAGGACTGGATTCCGAGCTACCGCAATCCGTCAGCGATCCATCCTGGAAGATACTGCAGAGGGATTTCCGGGGGCGCCGATCCCTTGTCAGCGTGCGGACTTGATGCTTAAGCATTGCAATAAATTAAACAGTAAATTTCTGAAACAGTAATAATACCATTATTTCGATTGGTTTAGTCGGTTTCTTTTTATACAGAATTGTGTGAAAGATATGAGTGATTGCAAAACATTTGCCATTCTTCTGCAAGTTAACTGTTGTTTAGTTGTCCTTAGAAGTTGATTGAAACAATTTTATAGCTAAGTTTAACTTATGAGAAGATCCTGGGGATTGGATGAAAGCGGCAAAACTAAGTCGAAAACTAAATCATGATGAAGCTTAAAATTTGTTTGTAGTAAAGAAAGTCAAACAAATACTTAAATAATAGGCTTCAACTTCTTTCAGCGCTGTTTTGCCGACAATAGTTTGAAGAGCCGTGATCGCTAAATAAAAAAGTGGCCTTTCAGGAAAAACATGTCTAAACTTTTGAGTGCAAAAACCGCAAAGAATACCCATTTTATGTAGAATATTTGAAGCCGATAACATTGTATGCATGGAATTGTGCTACAGTATAATTTTATGTAATGATTCAATTATTCAGTTGTACGGCAGCTTAGCAAACGTTGGGCTGCTTTATCTAAAAATGCCTGGCTAGGGTTAGCACCAAAACACTTATCTAAACCTTCCTTGTGACATCACTATTAAAGTGAATATTAAACCATAATGGATAGAATGAAAATGTCTGTGCTTTGTAGCTCTACATGTTTGTTGGTATAAAAAGCTTCAGAAAAACAATGTTTTGACAATAAAAATTAGTAAGAATAAAGAAAAATCCTGCAATCTTTGAAAGACAGAAAAAGACGTGCGAACAATAAATTTAGTGTAGTCCTTTTCACCTAGTAGCACATCTATTAAAATCATTCTAATGTATGATACTTATTAATTAATAGTTAATATTAATAGTCTATAGTAACATTAATATTAGGGATAAGCTATGATATGAACCCGTGCATATAAACATATAAACATTAAACATGCAATATATAGGAGTGTCGGTATAATTTGGTAGTCTGTATTATGCATGTGTCATTTCTTGCTGTAATGTAAAATGCACAAGTCAACAAGTTCATGTTTTTCACATTAACAGAGTGAACAACTACGCACTTTTTATCAGTTCATAAAAAGTTTGCCTACTATAAAAATTTGCGCCCGCAGGCAACACTGCTCCTGTAAAGATTCTTGTAGTAACAAATGAATAATTACGAGAAATAAAGTTTGGGATCAGCATGTGGTGAATGACAAATTCTAATGCGATTTATTTCCACCCCTGCAGTCCTACAGAGTTACAGTACCTGCTATACCTAGCAAAAGTTGTAAAAAAATGCAAAATGCCGCTGTCGTCAAAAATTTCTAGTCAGTCTGTTATAATTTTTTGTTTCATTAGGTAATATGATTGTAAAACAATCACCCATTTTAGTTTGTACAGGATGTCCTATTAAGAAACACAGATGTGTCCTGGGCCGGGCCGGTCCGGTTTAGGCCCGGGCCCGGAAAATTTTGGGTTGGGCCCGGCTCTGGCTGAAAGCCTGGCCCGCTACCAGGCCGGGTTTTAGAGGGCGGGGCCACCGGGCCAGCCGGGCTTCCGGGCTCACCGGGTCATCGGACTCACCGGGCCTGCCGTGCTCAACCGGGCCTGCCTGGCTCCTCGTGGCTGTCGGGCTCAGTTTGCGAGTCCGGGACTTGCTGTGGCCCGGGCTTAGCAGCGGGCCCGGGCTTTCACCGGGGCTGGAGATTTAAAGCCGGGACGAGGAGCGGGCCCGGGCTTTGGGCCGGGCCTAGTAGTGGGACTTGGGCTCCGGGCCGGGCCAGGCCCGGGCCCGGCCCGGTCAATTTCTTATCGGAACAACCCTACTTACATGCAGGTTTTGGATCCATGCAGGTTTTGGATCTGTTCAGAGGATGTTTAATTATAACTATATAATTATAGATATAACCTTCAAAAGATAACTTTTTAACTCTAAAACGAAGTCTGGTAGCTAAACAAAACCCAAAATTTATTTTAATAAAATAAACCAACGATTGTTTGGAAATTTTTGACAAGGCGTTTGGCTATTGTACACTCTAGTCTAACCTGAATTACGTAATTCTTTCCCCTCTCTCCTCGAGTCCGGCTTGGATTGTCAAAAACATTCAAACATTTTCAGATTTCTCGGATGTCTCACAGCAAAATTTCTGAAAAAACTTTAATTTTGTAATTTAATTTATTAAAACTCATTTAATTTATTGATTGCAAACGTTCGAGGGCAAAGTTTATGTCAAATCTCTCAAGTCTTCGATTTTGTTTTTACACTAAGGCATTAGAATACCAAGATGGAAATCAAGACTTGACAGGAAGTTTGTCCATGTGGCATTTTTTGAGAAATTAAAAAGCTTCCCGGCAGAAAGTTTTTACGGTGCGTACGGACGGGCTAAGAAAAGTTGTCCATGGGCTGCAAAATTCGGCCTGTATAGTGTAAGCATTTCCCACCCATTCCAGGAATCGTATGTCTCATTTCCCAAATTTCGCCAAAGGTGAAATTTACAGACTGATGAAGCACTAATTAATTTTTACGTAATTATTTAGAAATTTTACAATACAGAAATGAAAGATATGACGCAACGGTTGCAGTTAATGTCTCAGCTTGTTAGACATCGGTTTTGGAAATGCTAATTAACGATTATAGCGGAAGCCAGAAAACGCAATAAGCGAGGGCTTTTCTAAACAGATGTCTTACTTGTCGTCATTATTCACTCTATCCTATAATTTCCCACGCTTCCTTTGAACTAAGTTATTAAAACTTTGTGCCTCAGCAAACAACCTGATAATGATAAAGATCGGAGTTTCTACCCTCATTTGAAGTTTTAAATATTAGCCAATTTTATCGAATACCTTTAAATAGTTTAAGGTGGCGGTATCCTTTTGTGCAGTGCTTTTGTTGTGATTTTTTTGAAACGCTATAACTTTCGCAATTTTGGAGTTGCAAAGAGGTTTATACATCGTTTTAAAGCTTATTATCTGTAGATTCACAGGAGCTTACAGAACTGGCAAAATTAGCACAAAATAGCAGAAATTTTCTGACAGGCTGACATCTAAGAGGATGAATATAGACCAAAAGTTTTTGAACATCGATTTCTCAAAACTGAAGAATCGGTCAAAAGTTCTTTTTGTGCCACGATATGAAGGACATATGGGCCGAGGGACGTTTTTTGGATTTGGCTCAGCACGTCTTAACGGTCGAGAAAATCGGCCAAATGCACAGTAACACGAAATTTCGCAACTTCGCATTGAGTTTTCTTGCTACTCAATATCTTTTAGATCAAACCAAGAAAAACGTCCCTCCGCAGAAGTGCGAATTTCGATTCTGCCGAAAATCTCCGGAATCCATCGAGTAGTTTTTGAGAAATCGATGCTCGAAACAAAATAATCGCAGTTTTGCCAAAATGGTTTTTCGGCCAAATCTCTAAATCTCTAGCTGAAAACAATTAAGTCCGGCTAATAGGCATGCATAACATTTGCATTTGGACGATGTATCGATTGAGTATAACTAAACAAATTTTGTCCTTAACATGTGGCAGTAATTTTGAAAAAACTGATTTCCTCGAAAATGGCCATTTTTTGACCCTAAAAACAGTTTTTTGCTTATACTGACTTAACCACTAGAGATAGCTCAAAGGTTATAAGAGCAAAAATATTCATTTTTGTGTCCTCTTTCCAGCCATAACAACCAATCCGGTGTCTGGCCTACCTACTGGAAGCCTAAGGCCAAAAACCAAAACTTTCTTATCTTTTGGCCTAAGAATCCGGGACTGGTCCCAGAATATTTAAGAGCACGGAAATAGGCTATTTAGCAAGTTTTAGCTATTTACGCAAAGGATTAAAGTCGTAGGAGTCAAAAACACCCGAAAGGAAACCAGCACCTTAAGCTATTTTCCTTCTACAAGAAGCATCCACGTTTTACTTAGGAATTCTATATATAAATAGAGCTAACTCTATTTTCAGTTCAGACTTCACACCTACGAGTGTCCGTCCACCCAAAAGAAATCAAATAACTGAACTGTTCTTTATTAATGAACCATGCTTTTTTGAGAGGCAAAAATAGCAAAACTATGATGTAGCGGATATTACCTTAAACCGGATTACATAAAACACTTTCATTCTAAGTCTATTACTAATCACGCCTTCATTGCATCATGAGAATTACTCAAGGCAGGAACTGGCTTCTTTAAGGTGCTGGTTTCCTTTCGGGTATTTTTGACTCCTACGGCTTGAATCCTTTACGCAAAGGGCTAAAACTTACGAAATTACCTATTTCCGTGCTCTTTAACATTTTAGGACCAGTCCCGTATTCTTAGGCCAAAAGATAAGAAAGTTTTGGTTTTTGGCCTTAAGCTCCTCGTAGGTAGACAAGACACGGGATTGGTTGGTATGGCTGGAAAGAGGACTCGAAAATGAACATTTTTGCTCTTACAACCTTTGAGATATCTCCAGTGGTTAAGTCAGTATAAGCAAAAAACTGTTTTTAGGGCCAAAAAATGGCCATTTTCGAGGAAATCGGTTTTTTCAAAATTACTGCCACATGTTAAGGACAAAATTGGCTTAGTTTACTCAATCGTTACATCGTCCAAATGCACATTTTATCAATGCCTATTAGCCGGACATTTTTGCTTTCAGCTAGAGATTTGGCCGAAAAACCATTTTGGCAAAACTGCGATTATTTTGTTTCGAACATCGATTTCTCAAAAACTACTCGACGGATTCCGGAGATTTTCGGCAGAATCGAAATTCGCACTTCTGCGGAGGGACGTTTTTCTTGGTTTGGGCTAAAACATATTGAGTAGCAAGAAAACTCTATGCGAAGTTGCGAAATTTTGTGTTACTGTGCATTTGGCCGATTTTCTCGGCCGTTAAGACCTGCTGAGCCAAATCCAAAAAACGTCCCTCGGCCCATATGTCCTCCATATTGTGGCACAAAAAAAACTTTTGGCCGATTCTTCAGTTTTGAGAAATCGATGTTCACAAACTTTTGGTCTATATTCACCCTGTTAGATGTCAGCTTGTCAGAAAATTTCTGCTATTTTTTTGCTAATTTTGCCAGTTCTGTACGCGTATGTGAATGTACAGATAATAAGCTTATAAAGCTCTTTACAACTCCCAAAATTGCGAAAGTTATAGCGTTTCAAAAAAATCACCACAAAAGCACTGCACAAAAGGATACCACCACCTTAAAACAAAACATTCATTACGAAAAAGAAGTTTGTTAAAGAAAGGCGTCAAACAAATAATTGCTTGTGTATTTCAAGAATAGGTACTTATGAAAGTTTTCACCCCAACCCAAGACTTTTATCAGTGCTTATATCACTAAACAGCACACTTTTTGCTTCACCTACTGGCAGGAAAACGACCACCACTTAATCAAACATTGGCGAAAAAGCAGTCAAACTTTTGAAAATTTGCTAAATTTTCCATCTAAATTTCCCCCGTTTGTCGCCAAAAGTTTGAAAACAAAAGGCCGACAAGTCGCAAACTTGTCACACAAATTGGAATTCCGTCTTTAAAAGTTGTTTAAATTTTTCGACGTAGTAGGCGGGTTTGACCATAAAAATTTTCCTCTCATTATTTGCCTAACAGCTAATCGCCTACCTTCCTATTCAGTATGAAAACTAGACCTCGGATTATTTCAAGTGGAAAGAACCAGACATTTCAACAAGATTCGGAATTAACAATTGATACATTCTTTATTTTAGAAATTCCAGTAGCATTTAACAGTAAGCGGTACTACAGAAAAAATTCGTAAAAGTAGAATGATATCAACTTCTTTAAAATCCAATCAGGATAACTCTCTGGAAACTAGCTAGTGTTTGTTAAATTTAAATAAAATATTTACAATATAGTTTTTGTGGTTCCAGCCCCCCTTTGCATTTACCATCAGGACGAATCAAACATGCAATTTGGCATTGACTGATTACAAAAGGTCTCAATTGGTTACGGAATGTTAAGTACCAGCCAGGTCGCTCCTATTTCTTCAAAGATTTCCTGTGAAAATCTATGGATGATTTTAAATTCTTTGTGTCTTTTGGCGTAAGAGTGAAAATTAACTGAGCCCTCCAACCTGTGATCTAAAGGTCAGGTTACAGTTTATGGATCTCGAACCCTACGAAAATAAAAACTTTTAATTGGTATCTTGTGTATGAAGCAGTGTATGAAACGATGAAACAAAAAGTTTTCAAGCAAATAAATGTAGAAAAGCTTTCGAGAAGTGACGTAACACACTTCACAGCTGTTTTAACAGTCCATTTTGATACGTGTAACTTACAATAAAGTGTGCACTAAAAATGAATTCCCTCAGTCTCACAGTCCTTGAAAACTTTTTATGTTGGCTCACTCCATGGTCAACTAAAGTCTCACTCTACCACGTAAGATATATAACTGCGCAATAACAGAAGCGGCGCAATGTCCTCATAACAATGTAACACTAATGTAATCAAAATAAACAGCTAATAAAACGTGATTATTGTGCGGCTAAACTTATTATACCTCATTTTATTGAGGTCCTGAAATTTGTTGAAAAGTTCGACAACTTTGCAATTGCTTTTTGAGACGGCTAAAAGTGGTTAACAAGGTGTGTCTATTGTCCCTTTATTCAATCTCGTACAAATAAAGGCAGATTCGAGGTTCGAAGGTTAAGCACACTTGCAATGTTTACCTTACGTGCTCCGTGTTTGCTCATAAACACAATAGAAAACTGAGACGTGGGAAGCTCAGGCTAGTATAAACTCATTTAATGAAAGTTTTGTATTACAGGATAAAAATGACTTAGTTTTAAATAATATTTATTAATTTTTCCCGCCGAGTCGCGCGAGACATTACTCCGCAGTGCGATCTAGAAGGTGGTTTATTCAAGGTTTACAACCACTCTACAGACAGGAAAGAAACGTTTAAAATCCAAGAAAATTAAGCTAAAGCATTGGAAGAGATTGAAAACTTTGAACCACAACGAAACATTTTCTCTTTACACTTTTAGCTTAAAAAGCCATTTCATTACAATGCAATGTTTTTTGAATAAACATTACGAAGCGAAGACCCTTTGTTGTCGGCAGCTGGGCTGGGAAAAACCGCCACGTTGTTCCAAAAGCTCGAAAATTCTTTTCTTTGATTAATTGAAAAGAGAAAGATTTCGCAACAAAAATATTTATGTGTTTCATGTAAAAACTTCGGACATTTTCCGCACAACAATGGAGTTTGGCTAGTATTAACCTGTGTACGTTCTCATTGAAAAAGAACTTTCCTTCGTGTTAAAATTAACAACCGCAATATTCACAAATTCGATTATGCAGAATAAATATTGGATAACTTGGTGGATTTTTTTAATTGATTACCGAAATTATCTAATTCTGAACGACGTTCAATTACTAAGCTCTGAAAATTTACATTAGCAAAACTCATAAATTCAAACTTGCAAAAATTTCCGGAAAACCAACCCAGTATCAGTTTTCTTTTAAATTTCAACTAAACAGACTTCTTGATGTGTTACATACTAATTTGTGACAGAAGCTGTCAATCAAAACTTGAAAAACAAGAGTTTGACCGCGGGAGAGGAACCAAGCAGGTTAAATTTCCAGACGAAAACTCCATCCCTCCTTCCTATAAATTCAATGAATCAAACAGCTGTTGATATACTGAAAACCTGCGGGAGGGGGTCCTTGTGCCAAGGATTTAGCATAATGCATAACACAGAATTAAAACAAAAGTTGTGAGTGTGCAACTGTTCGTGTTGACACAACTTGATGAACTATGAAGACAAAACTGAAATTCTGAACTAAGCTCATTTTTGGCTGCAGTTGCAGAATCCCCTCCTTTCGCAATTTCTGGTCGGGGAAAATGAAAGAGTACGGAAATTTCTAATGCTCCATTTGAAAACATTAACCTAACTGAATTATGAGGCTAACATCCGCCCACTGCTTGCCCATTAAATTTTACGCCCCGCCAGAAGCTGAGTCTCAGGTTTAAAACTAAGCAATAGAACCCAATAATAGACACTAACAGTTCTATCATAATTAAGAATCAAAACCTAGACTAACATAAAATAATGTAATATTGGTACTGAAATATTTACAAATCGGTGAAAGTCATTAAGCCAAATTAAGGTCCGCCGTTCGATCCGACCGAATTTCTAATAAGTAGAACAAGATTTGGGTACAAGAAAAGTCGCTTTAATGTAATTTGACGAAACAGAAATTCTTTAAAAACTACACTTTCACATCATCAAAAATTACAAAAAACAAAACTGCCCATCAATAAATTTAAATTTTTGCAATAAAATGACACAGAAAAACAAATATGAATTCATGCACTCTCACATTACAAGTAGTAATGGTGAAGAAAATTGAGGCAAAATTACTGAAGAGAGAGAAACAGAGAGAGTGAATAGGTTAATTAGTAGACCTTAACAAAGGCGGGAGCAATTATGAAGAACCTGTGGGAGCTCGACTTCTAGGCGCCCCCTTCCCATAAACGTGGGAAGACCTTCACTAGAAACAGTAGTCTAATGAAATGGAGGGGGCGCTTTTGGAAAGTGAAAGTTTTAATGAAACCATCAACCAGTTTTGTTAAACTGTTGAAAAATATATAAGAAACAGTTAGTGATCACTTTATAGCCATTTCAAAAGACTTAAACTGTTGGTTTCAGTCCAAAATTATTTCCCAGCGCATAACTTTACACCAGATTACTGTTTTATGAGTTTTATGATAGAAAGGTATGTAACTGTAATACAGTAACTCTATTGTGGCCTCTGAATAGGGCGAACATGAAGTGAGATGAGACATTAAATGGCCGTTAGAGTGGACATTTGAAAACATCAAACTCTGCAGGCCGACAAATGATTTCGCAGTCGGCTTAATTTCCCATCAACAATAGGGTAGCAGTGAAAATGTCGAAAATTTGTCCCAGGAAATTCAAAGTTGACAACAGTTTTGGAATAATGACAAGTTGGAAGGAAAGTTTACACTTTAAGTGAAAGTTAGTAGATAGTTGGAAGAAGTAATGAGTATTACAACAAAAGGATCAAAATTATTACAAACTACCTACTGCTCTCGGGGCTGAACATGATTAAAATTGCAATCGAAAGTGCATAAGAAATAATCCTGAAGCGATTGTTCTGAACCTTGTTCTCAAAGAAAAGCAAATACGAATTGACAGGGGCAAAAATTTTGCAATATTCCAACAAACTCTAAGTTTTATTGTGGATTACAAGTGAATAAAACGAAGCGAAAAAAGTAAAATAAAACATCTTATGTGTAAGTGTTCCTGTCGGCGCCCTTGGACCTGTTTCAAATAGAAACATCCAATCTTCTAAAGCTACTACCGTTGAATCTGACATTGCAACAAGTTTAAGCAGGAAATTTGGAAATGTCTGACAAACTATTTCCGCCGATTTTCACTTAATTTATGTCTGGTAGAACCTCGTGCCACCTGTCAACATTATGGTAATAGCCTGCATGGGTAGGTATCTAGTAAATTAGTTGTGTTTGACAAAATGTCACTTCAGCATATGTGACCCAGAATCAGTTAATGTACAAGGCTCATTCACCGCAGTATCGCGTAACTATGGATCTGTCAACTGTCAAGATCAGATTGAAGGTCTAAAGACAAAAATATAAGCATGGCAAACAACCAGAGAATTGTTACCGGGTTACTGTGGTGTAACTGACAGCATTCTTATTCTAAATTACCACAGCTGAGAGGATTGGTGGTTCGAGTCTCTGCATGGAAGTTATCAAATTCCTTCACTCTTAATCAAATCCGACAATTTAAGTATAATGTAGTACAGGCTAAAAATCTAAACTTAACTTTCGAGCTTACTTCTAGCTAAAAAGCTGGATCGAAAACGGTTTTGAGATTCGTGTTATGCGACCATCAAATCCCCTCTATACAACTTTGCAGCAAAATTGGAGAAAAAATGTTTGTTTCCCCTTGGTCCCCCTTTGAAAAAACTTGAAAATTTAAATTTTTTAAGTTTTTATCACAAATCGATCAGAAATGTGTTTAAATTTACCCATATTAAATTCGAGCTCAACCGGTTAAGTTTTGTGAATGTCAGACCCAGGTACGGAAGAATCTCCGGGTTGATGGTTTGAGCCCCGGCACGGAAGTTATCAACTTCATTTCATCTTAATTAAATCCGACAATGTGCATACATAAGTAATGTAGTCCAGCAGCAGGCAATGAATTTGTTAAAAACGCACAATTTTAGAATTAACTTTAAATTTTGAAGTTGGCTAAAAATAAACGGTTACAAAGTTCACGCAGAGTTATAAAGTTTTCATAACATGTGTTAAATAGCTCCAGTCAACCTCAAAATGTGAACAGTGTAACACTCAAGAGAGACCTAATTCTAATTGAAGTCAAAAGACACAAATAAGGCTCAACAAAGTTTGAGTTTAAGAAGAAGAAATCTCAATTCAAATTTTGACGAAAATTGACTTCTTAACCTGAGGTAGACCTAAAGCCAGGAACAAAGCCGCACACTTGTCACGACTTTTGCCATAACTGGGTCGCTCTCATAATCACAAAAGTACTTTATGGACGTTATTTGTTACGTTCAAATATAACGCAAAAATTATTAGATTTTTCATTCCTTGATTTTCCGCCAACTTGAAGAGCAGTAACCTTCCACTAATTCTTCAGTAAACCGACACGTCTGAGCTTTTCAGAGAAAATCTAAGTAGCTATTTTACTGGAAAGATTTATCGCAGTCTAATAGTATCCTGTGTAAACTTTAAATACACGACATATTATCCAGCATCCGTCAAAATTTAGCTCTGAATTTATAGACTTGTAACATATTGTGTATTTAGGTGTGAGCAAAGCAAAACCTTCAAAGATTAATGGATTGCTTCTTGTGGGGCAATGTGGTGGCAAAAAGTAACATATAAAATGTATAAGTACATATAGGTAACTCGCAGTTAATATAGATTGAATAATGCAATGTCGTTAAACTACAAAAAATAAATCAAAGAATATAAAAACTATCAAAAACCAACAATTAGTTAAAAACTCATCCTAATATTCAAAAAGTGAAAACCCTGATTTGAAACAAAAATAAGACATTTTTCCCGCGGCCCCCCGCCCCCACCCCCCCCCCCCCCCACCCAAAAAAAGAGGAAAGCACCCAGGCAAAACCAGGCCCCCAACCACTCATCTAATATTGGCCAAAATAAGATATTTTCAACGTAAAAATAGAATCAAAATGGAAGAAAAACTGATGTGGAATATGGTGATTTTCGGACACCGAACAACCAGCCATCATGACACAACCGGCAGGTTAAAGCTGCCGTTAAACTTTAGTCTCAAACACGTATAACTTTAGCTTAGTCCTTTCAGAAAGTTCAGGCTTTGAAAGTGTCCGTCCAGTGAACTTTCTTTATATGAATTGCTCTGCTAGAGAAGACAACTTGAATAGCAAATGACCATTTCAATTAGATGACCAATTCAAAGGGACGCTGTGACGCTTCAATAAATCAGAGAAAGAGAGGGGAGGGACGCCAAGCCGGGTGGAAATAGCTTAATGTTATCAATAGTTTCTGTTCCCCTTATTATGCAAACTTTTCAGCTAGCAAAGAGTGTGGTCCAGTCGCTTGTCGCTTTCAGAGAGAAAAGTTGTCGGACAAATGCGTCATTCAAGCCCATTAACATTTATCACTTTTAACTGATAGCGGAATTCTTTGATTCCTTGACCGTAGTGGTCACTAAAACTGGAACTCAGCTAATTGCGAAGAGATAACAAGCTGTTTCTAAATTTCATTCAAAACGGAGCCTTTAATTCATTTTTGTTTATTAAGCAAATTTCCAAAGCTCTCTGAAGTAACAAAATACAAATTACAAATAAAGCAATGCAAAATACAAGCATTACAATTACAATGCATTTCATTACAATTACGTCACAATTAATTACAAAATACAAGCAAAGCAAATAATAACAAACAGTACTGCATGCAAAAATTTTCTCTGAAATGTTTTGTAGTTACTAAAAAGTAAAAGTTATCAAATTTTTCTTCAGAAATGTGTTTATGTTCGTAATGGGCACCGACTATCCGTTTCAATAACAGCATAACAACATTTCAGATTCGGAATAAAAATAGTAAATAACTCATACACTAGGACCAGGATGTTCGTATGTACTTTGCACAAAAATTTCCACAGCTTTGCTATTGATTTTTCAATTCTTCGTGTTGGATTTAGTTAGTTTGTATACCAGACTTTGTTCAGTTTGCACCAAAATTGCGTAATCTATGATCGGATCCGGTTCCAAAATTAACTTACTGTAGTGGCTCACTCTTCTTCTAATATAAAGCAATAAATTATGGACTCTTGCTACAACCCTACAAACAACCCCTTACCTATGATAGCCAAGGGTGTCTTCAGAAAGCTATAGCACACCCTTGCTTATCATAGTTAAGGAGTTGTAGGGTCGTAGGTTTCTCAAAGGGTAATTTGTTTTAGTTATTTGAGGGTTGTAGGACTGTAGCGTTCTCAAGAGATTACTTGAAAATCATAGCGAGGTTGTAGAAAATAGATGTGCGTGGGTTGCAGGGGTTGTAGTGATTATACGATTGCTGGGTTGTAGAATTTTCAAAGGTCTACGTTATGTCAAGGTTGTAGCTTTGACTAACACTTGTACAGGTATAGAAAATAGAAGTAGGTGGGCCTCAAGGGTTGTAGTGATTGTTGCATTGTAGGGTTGTAGGATTTTTAAAGGTTCCGTAGAAACATAACATCTAATAAAAAAACTTTAGCTGCAGTGGTTCGAGCACTCACTCAGTATCACTCGAGCACATTACAACCAAACGCAAAAATCTCGAGTACTGTGCCTCTTCCACTCCTTTTTGCCTTATTTTCCATTGTGTTATAACATGACCAATCTTCCTTATGCCTGCTTCCCTGACATCTCCCACTGGTTTCATTTAAGACGCGTCCCTTAATACTCAACTCGGAATCCAACCGAGAGCGCATCCGACGCAGGGCATTCTGGGCCAAAGTGACCCGTGCTCCCTCGACACACGTTCCAGACTCCCTTATAATCCAGTCAACCAGGAGCCACTACTGGGCCCGATTTTATCATTAGTCACAAGTTCACAAGCCGCAACTAGTGAACTTGAGACTTGTGGCCACAAGTTATCCGAAATTTGCTTTCATCCAAATTTGCAGGCAACTTGTGGCCACAAATAAGTCACAAGCCACAAGTAAATGACAGGTAAGCAACTGAGATGACGTCAGACAGAGCTCACAACTTGAGCAAACTACTTGTGGGGAAAGCAGAGGCAAAAAGAGAAGCAATTTGAAACCTTGGAACAGTAGACTAAAAGAACAATATTTCAGGAATTGTAAGAACTGAAGACTTTTCAAAAATTAAATTGCTAAGTAATGAAATAAGCAAATGAGAAATAAAGAAATAGATACAAGAAAACGAAATTAAGTAAAGAATTACCACATAGATACACAAATGAAGATTGTAGAAATCAGCGTAAATATACAGTTTAAAACATTGAAAAAACTTTGGAATTTATACCAAAATTTGGTGTTGGAAATTTCAGTAAAATTTAGTTAATTTCATTTGTTAATAGTCCCCCTTTCGAGAAAGCGTCGTCGTCGTTCAGTAAAGACAAGAGTGCATAATTGCACTATATATTGGAAGAAGAGTAAGCCACTAGAGGGCTTCTCTTCTTGGCATTGCGTAACGGTGCTCCGCCCACAATACGCGAATGTTCCCCCGTTTGGTGGGGGGTAGACAAGCATACCCACTCCCCGTTTGGCGGGGGGGGGGGTATGCAAAAGGGGTCCCCGTTTGGTGGGGGGATGCAAAAGGGGTCCCCGTTTGGGGAGGGGTCGCCAAGTCAGACTAAAACTGGCTGAATCTGATTGGCTGTTGGCGACCCCCCAAACGGGGACCTCTCTTTGCTACCCCCCCCCCCCCCACCAAACGGGTACCTCTTTTTGCTACTCCCCCCACCAAACGGGAACCCATTTTCAAATAGAACAAAAACTACCGTAATCCTCTGCTCTACCCCCCCCCCCACCAAACGGGGAGGGGGTCTCTGCAATCTGATTGGCTGTTGGCTACCCCCACCCCCCACCAAACGGGGACCTCTTCTCGGCTACCCCCCCCCCCCCACCAAACGGAGGGGGGTATGCTTTGTCGAAGAGAGCTACCCCCCACCAACCGCCGAAAGTGGTCCCCGTTTGGTGGGGGGGCAGGCAGAAGGGGGTCCCCGTTTGGGGGGGGGTAGCTCAAGCAGGCTACGTTTGGCTCATTCTGATTGGCTGCTGGCGACCCCCCCGCCCAAACGGGGACCACTTTTTTGTGACCCCCCCCAAACGGGGACCAATTTTCGAATAGAACAAAAACTTCCGTAATCCTCTGCTCTACCCCCCCCCCCACCAAACGGAGGGGGGGGGTCTCTGCAATCTGATTGGCTGTTGGCTACCCTCCCCCCGCCAAACGGGGACATCTTCTCTGCTACTCCCCCCCCCACCAAACGGAGGGGGGTATGCTTTGTCGAAGAGAGCTACCCCCCACCAAACGGGGGAACATTCGCGTATTGTGGTCGGAGCACCGTTACGCAATGCCAAGAAGAGGAGCCTTCTAGTGACTTACTCTTCTTCTTATATATATAGTGCGATTATGCACTCTTGGTAAAGAGCGAATTCATTCAACATTAATTTTTTATTACTTAATATTTGAGTGCCAGCTACAAGCTGCTTGAGGGTTGTGAACCTGTGAACTTGTGACTAATGATGAAATCGGCCCCGGGGAACCACAGTCAAGAATTAACCAAGCCTTTATCCTGGCAGCCTAATGTAGCGCTTCAACAAGGGATGGTGAACCAAGAGGAAACCGAGGACAAGCCCAGGATGGGAAGCGTCAGGTATCCTTCTACCCACGCGACCAGGACATAGGAGAGAGAAGGGAAGAGGGTACTTCAGCTTTTCATTCAATATCGAAAGTAAAGAATTGTCCAGGCCGGAGTTCGAACCACTGGCCTTCCGCTTGCAAGTCGTGACGTGCAAGACGTGCTTGTGCTTACCACTACTACACCAAGCCGTCCGTCAGCTGAACTCCCTTAGCAGGTAACTAAATAAGCAAATAAAACCCATAGATCCATCCAAATAAATATTCGAATTCCTAAGTCATAATGGCAGCTTTCTAACTAAATGTTGTTTGCTGGAGAAATGTTGTCAGGACATCACCCGCCATTTAGGACTTCTTTAAAATTGAACAATCTTTTTTTCCGTATTAATGCCAATAATGCAAACACCTTCTTCTTATATCGGACATGAGATATGTTTAATGAAGTGGGCAGGATTGGGGTTCCAATTTTCTAACCAGTAAATTTTTGCTCCGTAACAGTCTATCACGACTGACTCTGGGTATCAACCACTTCGAGTACACGGAAGGTTGACGCGTTTATCGGTGGGGATAAACTTAGGCACAGGATCCTCAGAAGGTGATTTGTCCAGAACTGAGAATTCCTTGCAGTCATCCTGGATGGGGTCTTGGCGTGAGTTCGTTTGATGAAGACAGGGGTCCAATCGGTATCAATAGCAAGCGGGGTCGACATTTGCTGTTTCGGGATAGATGAATCAGGTCTGTATCAAAGAACACTGATTGAGGCTCCTGATTGTCAAATCAAGATTCTGGAACGATGATGGCGATGTCTTTGTAGGGACCAAGGGTTCAAATTAGTCACTTACTTGTACTGGGGCTCTGAATCCAAACTTGAGCTGATCCTTATACCCTAATTGATAGATCCAGTAATAGGGCACAACAGTTTAAAAATGATAATGATAATATTAATAACAATAATAATGACAATAGAAAGGGTTATTACAATGCGTACAAGGAGTAAAACAAGCTACGAACTGTGTACTGTAGAAAGAATTAGGCAAACAAAATGTAGTTTGCCAGAGTTGCCAGTGTTTAGTTTACCCAACAACGGTAACAACTTCCCATTCTAACGAATATTGAACTTCGGAAATTAATTAAATTCGCGAGTTTGGTAACTTTGCAATTATTGGAAGATGATTCTGATGAACTATCCATATTTCTACGTAACAAATCACTGTAGTGTGATATTTTAGGCACATTATTAGTTCTTACGTAATATTGCTTAATTGTCTTAGACTGAGGTCAATTATTGCCATTTCTGTCGAACTACCGCGAATTTTAGGTGTGTTTTGAATGATAATTAGATCTGGCTGATTTTACAGGCCGATTGCCTAGTGGCACTGCCAAACCTGTCAATCTAGGCAACAGAAATGAATACAAACGTAATTTGCTGCTTAAACCCGATATGGTTTGAACGGAAACTTAGGTTTGGGTAAGATCACGTCAGCAATTGGGAAATGGCAAAAATGACCCATTTATTTGCACAAAATAGACGAAACGGCACGACTATCCAAACTACTAGCAACGTTAATTTTCAGGCGAATCTCCGCGGTTTCCACACGAAAAACTCTGCTACTTCCTGAATTTTGAGTCCAAAGCGCGTTAAATAGTGCAGTAACAACTGCTTTGGTGAGATTCCTTTCGTGCGATTCGTCCGCCCTCTTGACAAAGAGCGACTTACGCGGACGAATCGAGGACATCCCGTTATAATTCGCCAGAGGTTAATCAGAATTATTGCAACCCTAGGCCCTAGTGTTCCTACCTCATTTACATATTTGATGTTCCGAACCTAAACCTAGATTATCTACGAAAACATACATACATCGACTGCCAATTACACTTGCCTGACTTATTGCTACTAAATTATACTTCTGGTTACTAATTCCTGCCTAATATCTAAACCTAACAAGACTCCGACACTGAATTCATACCAATATGCACGCTTGGCCATCACACATTCTGGTTAACACATTTCAGATGATTATCATAGATTTCGCCATTTATGCTGCAGCATTTACACCTATTTTGCAAACCAATGTCTAACTACGTAATTCTATTAATTACTAATTGGAATTCACACAACATTCGCATAGACATTTGAACTACTAGGTAATGATCATTCAGACTACATTTATACTGCATTTAGACTAGAACACACTCATTCTAAATTCGCACATGCTTGTTTCGCATAACTACAGTTATGCCATAGTCCTGCTTATTATCTGAGTCGTTCATCCCGACAGAGTTCACAACCTTCGTCGAACAGAAGGAGTTTCCGTGAAACACTGCACACAATCACTCTCACAGCTGCACATAATTCAGCACTCTTGCATTCGCTCATTTACACACATATACACACACAATTTCTTAGCTAATAATTACCTAACTAATCATAATGATGAACATAACTATAAGACAGAATTAACAATACCTGACTTTAACTACGATTACTACATAATTGCTACTTTAATTTAATTAAGTACTGTTTTAATTACACATTCGTAATGTGAGGTTAATTATTAGATTTGACGAGATTTTACGAAATTTAATGCGGATTTTGGAGTTTCAAAACCCGACTATTAGCGCAGAACTTTAGTAATTTCCGAGAAATTTGGAACTTTGAGACAGCCGTGTGAGTAATGATTGCCAAGCAATCATTACTAGACAAAACTGTCATTATTAAACGAAACTACTAACAAGAATTAGATTAATTAATGGGGAAGCCGGTCATTCCTCGTGAAATGCTAGATTATTAATTATTTTAAAACAACAGTTTAAAGTTGCTGATTACTTTGAAAACTCGGTTTTAAATTCGTTTCTAACTTTTAGTGACCTATTAATTTTCAGTACCGACCTACGACAGACAGACATGATTACAAAGAGTGAGTTTTTGAGGCTTAACAAAGCCATGGTAAAACAATATGGCCGGCAACTCCTAGTTGCCGGCTGTGGGGTGAATATTTCTATTAATTAACTAAGTAAAAATAGGGTCGTAGTAAAGGGACCCTCTAGCTCAAACTTAGGGGTTGGGTCACTTAAGTATCTCGTATTCTACTTTAAAAACCCCAACTTTAGGCCAAAAAGGGCCTTACTAAAAAGGTAAAAAAATCATGGTCGTGGCTTGACCGAAAAGTGCAATTAAAAGGAATAATGAAATAAAAACAGAATAATGAGAGGCGGAGGTCGGCAAACCTCAATAGTGAGAGAGTGTCGGTGTAGAAAAACAGAAAAACAAAAGCAGGGGCAATTCTCAAGACCTCCATCGAACAGGAGGAGTTTACATGAGCCTTAAATAAATAAATAATAATGATAATAATAATGAATTAAAAATGAAAATAAAAGTGACTCAAAGGTCCACACATGCTAGAGAAAATAAAATTTGACCTCTGACCCAATATACTGAAAAAATGGGGCTCGATGGCTCAAAGATACACATAAAAAATGGCCCATTGGCCCTATAAAATATAGAGAAAGTTTGGCCCGAAGGCCCCCCAAAAATCGTATAAAATAAAAAAATGGCCACAGGCCTCAATACTAAAAAATAAGGCCAAAAAAAGAGGCCGTCAAATCCTAGCGTTTTGTTTCTCATTTGTTGTTCTGGCAAGGCATAACAAGCCTATATGGCCCTAATTTGTGAGTGTTCGCTGTTTTATCCTCAATTCTTTTCTGGCCCGAGGGCCAGAAAAGTCCTAATTTTAACCTAACCGGTGGAAGTGCGTTGTATTCCCCATGCAGATAGCAACTGCACTGGGGAGCGCACTAAGGGAAGGGGAAGCAACCGCTCTCGGTTGCACTCAAGCGAACACTGATTTGAAATTAAAATTTTGGGACCGAGCTGACAGTTTTGCTGACAGCTCGGTGACAGGTCATTAGCGAAAGTTGGAGCGAATTGCCTCTTTGGTTTTAAGGTGGTGATTCCCTTTGGTCACATAAAGTTTGCACCGTTATTATTCATTCATTACTTGGAGTTAAGAAGCCATTTTTATATCAAAATGCAGCTTGACATTTTCTCTTTTTAATGCATACCATGAAACTAATGTTGCTTTTCAAAAATATTTTAAACACATTTTAGAAGAAGTATAATTTTCCAGATTTTTTGCAGACTCAAGTAAATTTTTTCGCGAGACATCGGTTATATCATTCGATGCCTCCATCAAATAGCTGGGGACGATTTTTTATTTTTTGTGATATCGCTCTTCGTTATAGAAAAATAAGCTGAAATGTGTGCGTTACCTGTATTTTGCCTACTTTTTTCCAATTTGTCAAGCGATTACTTTAGCTAGAAAGCAGTAATCGGGGAAACTAAAAAATCGTCCCTGGGTATATTTGTGCAGAACACATTTGTTCAGTATCAGCCCTCCAACTTGCATGGTGAGTGCTCCACAATCTTTAAAAAAAATTGGTCGTGTTTTTGCAAAAACTACATTTTTATGATAGCAGCCTACGGGATGGCTGTTGGAAGACGATCATGCGTCGGATAATTTGCCCCTATGCGACCTTCAAATCGACGCCCTTAGGTAGATTTTACGGCTTGCATAGTTCAAGAAATAATGGATTATTTGATTTCTGCAAAAATGACAAGTTTTCAACGCCAAAACAAGAAAATCGACTATAACTGACGGTAGAAAAAAGCTAGAACGTTGCTTTAAAAAGCAAAAATATGAAGCTCAACGAGATCTTTCGAATGAATATAGTCACGACTGTATAGCTGCTGCCAAACTTTCAGAAATTGGGAAAAACCGTCCTGACCGGAAATCTCGAATTTTTGAATCGGGATTGCTCGGAGGGTGTTAAAACGCTAAAAGAACGTATTTTGGAAAGTTTCGTCAAATTTCATCTTGATTTACGCCGCCAACCAACAATATGTGCCCAAAAGGAATCACCACCTTAAGGCAAAGCTTCTAGAAAGTTCTAGAACTTTCTAGAAGCTTGCCACCTTTTACACATGAGGCACAGCGGCGGGTTGAGCCGGCTGGCCATGGGAGGCGAAAGTTAATGAGATTTTGAAAATATTGCCCCCCAACTGACCCATTTTTGATATATTTCCAGTGCCGAAACTTTGCGAAACTTTGCGAAATTTTCTTTAACACATAAACGTAGCCAAAGGGAAAACTTCGTGAAATTTCACAACTTTATCGAATTATTACACAAGATGCACAATTTTCTATGACTTAAAAATTATATCACAGTAATCTACGTACCTATCTACTTATATCTAGCTACTTACATTAATGTTATTAGTATTATTATGGGACATAAGCCCTCTCTAAGTCCCATGACTTGGGCTAATCTTACTATTTTCTTTTCCCTTTCTTTGTTGGTCTTGTCCTCGGCCAAAAGTTCAGGCGAGGACAACTGCTAGGCCCTGGAAGAAAGAGGCCTAGCAGACAAGGAGGAAAAGAAAACAACACCTGACTGAGGTGTAGTCTAGGAGGTAGTCAACCTCCTAGACAATAAAAAGGAAAGGTTTGACTTAAGTCAAACTAAAGAAAAGGACCTTTTTAGAACACTCCTTTTTGGAGTGATAAGTTTACGAAATAAGAAGTAATCTTATAAAAACATTTTCTCCTATAACTTTCTCATTTTTGGGAGTTGAAAAGTCGGGTTTGGATTTTTGGAATTAGGATCAGATTCTCTTTCATGTAGGCCCAAGTCATGTTTCGAACAAAATTACTAAAATTAACTAATTATCACCTAATTGACACGTAATTATCACTAATTAACCCTACCTAACTACGTACTTAGCTATTTCGTACCTAATATTGAACCATCTTCCGATATTTGCTATTTACGATGTAAATTTCCATTTTATTGGCAATTTTAGGACTAAATTTCGGCCAACTGGGCACATAAACCTCGTGTTCTGGGTTTATGACTTCCGGCTAACTCGCATGCGAACAATAATAATCGTATTAATTTGCGTAGAAGGCCATACTTGACTCAAATTATGGACGACACTCACTGATTCACCTAAGTTTAGTTTAAATGTCGATATTTATCTTCATGGGGGAGTGACAACTCCAATTGTTAAGGGGACTGAGACCGCAATACCCTTTCTTCTACAATTCCTGGATTAGGACTGTTAATAGACCATACGTTAGTAAAACTTGATTAAGCTTAGAATCATAATTAAGACTAAAATTTATGCCCTAATTGAGTACCAACCTTGGACCCTATTTATGAATTTCTTGATTTTTTTTGAATCCTGGCAACTCTGACTAGACAAACATAAAATAATCTATAAATTTACTGCTTGGACATTATTTAATAAATGCATCCCACGTCGATGATCTTCGCTCTTCTTCACAGATCCATGGCATAAGAATTCTTCCTTGCAGATAGATTAATTCGGACTACTTTTAGAACAATTTTGGTTATTTTTAGCATCTTATTTTATTAATTCTATTACATATGATTCAAAACTCTTATCTTTGTCGCATGCAAGATCACTTATTTTAGAAGCATTTTGAAAACACTATCATTCACAAATTTGCAGCAGATACGAAGTAAATTGAGGTTGAGGTTAGTTAGGAATAAACCACGAATAAATTTGACTTCCCGGCCAACCGGAGACTGAGATAAGCCCATGAAATATCAAGTTTCAAAGCTTAGACTCGGAAATGGACCGACATTTGATTGGTTGACAGTGATATCGGTAAAATGAAAACAGCCTCTCAAACATGTGTAATGTTACGGAT
>JASAND010015110.1:0-25602 GCA_030248195.1 Trissonchulus latispiculum | reverse complement strand
AGTCCCATTCGCGATGCATAGCCTGCATCTGGGTATATTCTTCGGCTGCTTTCGTGGCGCTCTTGGCAGCATCTAAGTTCGTCCAGTCCTTCTCAGGGCATCGTCGAACCGAGATAAATTGAGGGGTTGCGATAACCCAAGAATTACATTCATCACTTGGGTGTCGCGCAAGGTGTTCGTGGCAATTCTTGTTCCAATAGTGACCAGAGAATAACTACGATGTTCTAACCACAGAACACCATGAGAGGGGACTGGAACGCGCTGACCAACAGTTTGATGTGACGTTGCCAAATTCGTTGACAGAACGACAAACGATTCATTAGTGCGTATAAGCAAACCGCTAGTAGTCACCCGAAGATCCGTTTCATTCGCTGCCGCTCGTAGCTGAACATTGGAGCAATGGTCTTGCGCCATCTGGGGGTCACTCTTGTGTAAATTCGCAAGACAGTCGGTTACCTGTTTGTCTAGCGCAGTAACACCTTCGGGTGGGCAGAGCCAAAGAGCTGGTCTTTGTTTACAGGAACCATGAGCCAAGCTACTGAACTGCGGAGTTAGACCGGGGACGGAATACCCTGGAGGGACGACTAACGAAGGCAAGGGTATCCGCATTAATGTCTTCCGATCGTCGCTCAGCCAACCAACATTGTGCACTTGATACATGGGATGAACATTATTCAAGGTGATAACAGGAACTTCCAAGAGAAAGGCGTACGTCAAGTTTTCCAAGTCGACGCGCACTGGATATAGGTTAGCCAGCTGATAAACAAGTGAGGGTTCTCGAGCGAGGAGAGTTCCATGGAATTCAGTGGCATGAGAGAGCAGCTCCCTCGCCTTCGTCACAGACATTAGGTCAGGGGTGAGTTCGCCGGTGGTTGCAGAGTGAACTACCGCATTAACCAGAGCCATCAATGCAGTGCGTACAACATGTACAGTCAACGTACCTTCGACATCAGAGATCGAAACCTGGGTGGCACAATCAAGTCGTTCAAGAGCTGTATGTAGTTCGCTGACGGACTCATGAACAAAGGTATACAGTTTCTTGTTCGCAACTTCGATTTCCTGCAGGGCTTGAGTACGGTAGTACGCCTGATCTGACAGCATTTGGACAGCCTGGTGCAGGGCCCCAACCTCATTTGATAACTTACATATAACAAGGTAAATGCTATTGGCGATACCAAGTCCTGCACCACCAAGCCCTAGTAGGCCAGCTGCAAGCAATCCCAACTGTCGCTTCTGTCGATCGGACTCATCTGTATCCGTTAGCACTTCGGGATGACACAATGTTTGTTGCCTGGCACAAATGGTCTTCACAAGCTCTGCATAGTAGGAAGTGTCTAGTAATCCTGAATAAGCCGCGGCTGTTGTTTCGATAGTTGAACGCAGTTTCTGATACATTGGATGTAAGTGACACTGAAGATTCGTGCGATAGTCGCCGTCAGGCCGGCGCCGTGATCCGAGCAAGTTTGTGATATTGGTATGGACGATGACTGGAAAGTATCTGACACTGTCTGGCACCAGGACCAATCCTGCGGGTTCTTGCACAATGCCGACACCAGTATGTACAACAGTACCAATCCGTCGGAGTTCGCCAGCAAGAAAGTCCGGAGCCTTTGTATCCGCACCAAGAGCAGTTGGTAGACCGCACAAGCCCAAGAAAAGAAACACCGCGAACGAAAGCGAGCGCCAGTTTGGAGGACGCCCTTTCCTTGGAGAAGTCTGGGGCACCCCAGACGTCTCACACACTGGTTCTTCGGTAACCGTCTGAATGCCGACGTCTCGATGCTCAGTTATCCTCGCAGACTGTTTCTCCGACTGCGTAATGGCAGCAGCGCGAAGGTCGTCACGTTCCTGAAGTCTGCGCACTTGTTCTCGAAGCGATTCCAGTTCGTCCGTTGAAGACTGAGCGAAGGACAGAACACCAGGACCTGCATACGCTACAGGTACGTTCGACTGTGCCGGCGGGGGCACAAATGTTGATTCGTCTGTTTGTGGATTCGGAAACCAACCGTCTGTATCAGCTGATCCTGGTACATGTTCGGTGGGAACAGCTGTAGATAGCGGAGGCCACGGTCTGTCGTAGGACTGCGGTCCGTAATACGCGTGCCTGCCACGAGACAGTTGACGCGCGGGCCCTGGACCCTGTCTTCTGTCTGTCGCACCAAAGCGTGGCCCACGGGGAGCGTCTGATCCGCGCTGTCTCCGACGAGGGCAGCTGCTGCGGATATGTCCGAGTTGGCCACACTCGTAACAGCGAGGTCCGCTGTCGGAGCGTCCCGATGGTGTATGCACCTGTCTGGGTGCAGACGCACCTCCTTGCATGTGCTGATTTTGACTTCGCAATAACTGCACCAGCCTGGCTTCCAAATTCTGCAAATCTGCTTGTGTAACTGAAGTTGACCCACTCTGAGCATACTGCCCCTCAGCTGGTTGCGCTACGGCGTGCACGTGAGGTCTTGGCTGGCGCTGGTGAGAATCCCAGCGATTATGATGGGAGCCGTGCCTGTTACCGCGATCTCTTTGATGCTGGTCGCGGCGCTGAATATTGCCGTAACCATAGTGTGAGTGACCTCTGCTGCCGGTGCTTCGATCAAGCCACGGAGCAGTATTATACAAAAAATGGTCCCGGGCTTCTTGAGCCCGTGCTCTGGACACTGCCTCGTCAAAAGTTGAGGGTTCTTGGGGAGAAGTTACAAACTGAAACAAACGGGGTAGCAGACCTCGGATAAAATGCTTACGTTTTAGAGTATCCTGTGCTGTTGGATCCATTCCCTGGAAAGCTTCACCGACTAGCCGTTGGATATCGAAAGCATAATCACTTACCGGTTCACTCTCTCCTTGCTTCCGATTCATGAGCAGATCGGCAGCCAAATCGGCTGTAAAACGTGTAGAAAACTGGGCTCTAAGAGCCTGCAATAACAAAGAATAGTCCGCACGGACATTCTGATTCAAACCGTTATAAACAATTTCTGCGGCATTTTTTAGGTAGGAGGGCAGTATGTCCGACTTGCGAGCTGCAGATGTGATTGCATTTGCAGCGACGTATCGCTCAAACGCCCTCAGCCATTTTTCGAAACTTTCTCCAGGCCTGCCGTGAAATGCACCTGGTGGCATACCTATCTCGGTGACTGTGCTGACTATGCCAGCTGTTGGATCCGGGAGAACAGCCGGATTAGAACCGGATTGCTGTGACTGAGCCATATTCAACTATAACCCGAAACAATCAAATTTGAATTCAGCAAGTTTTTCTAGGTTTATTCCCTGAGAATTATTACAGCAGACGTTAGCAGCGTTTGCCTTGATTTGAGAGTTTGAGCTACTAAGTTAGTAAAGTTGACAGCCTAGCCTCACTGGTACTCCAATTAAGCAGAACAGACACGCCTACAGTAATATACAGAGCGACACAAAAACGTAGTTGTACCGTTACACAGTAGAGAAGGCGTGTACAGTGATCAGGGCGTGTCAGGCAAAGGGAAAATCACAAATCCGGAATCAAGCTCTGGAACAGTCTTAACGAATCCCTCGAGTCACAACAGCAACGGGACACGGGATCACCAGGTTTGTTCCACTACCAGATTTGATCACCACAACCAATTTGATCCAGATCAAGTGCGTACCCTACTCGCAGCGCCACTTATGTAGCGCCGCGAGCGTGCCACAGAGGATAACTGCATATGGCCGAGATGTCATAATATTGGAAATTATCGAATTAGTAATAACCTGATTCCAGACTACCAGTTCTTTAATATAAACCCAACTACCAGGCACAAGGCACAGTTTACATAAACGCCAGGAACGATAGGACAACACAAGATACCAACCCAAATCTGAATCAAATGGGTTAAAACCTGAGTCTCTGCACCAAAGGCGGTTCACACCGCCCTTCCGTACTTTAGCTGAGGGGCGAGCCAGGGTGCTCAACAGCACAAGCATCTCGCCCCTCTATTGCAAACAGTTGGTTCGGACACCGACCATGCCTAGTAGAGACTCAAGTTTTAACCCACAGTAGCAACAGCTAGTTTCTGTCTCTCTCACATAGTCCACATAGTAAACAGGACAACAACAACACTGTTCGTCTCATAAAGTAGACTGTAAATTGTATAGTTACAGGATGCCACAGACTGGAAGGGGGTGACTGTCGTACAAGATGAGATGCATAGCTGTTCTGCTTAATTGGAATTCTGTTAGCATGCCTTGTATGTGTTTGGGGTCATGGGTCATTTGATTACCCCGAATTTAAGCACTTGTTGCAAACGTGGTGTACAGTTACTTTCACTTTCCCCCTCTGTTTGAAAAGCACTAACCTTCCGTGTGACTACTTTTATGGGAATAAATGAGTGTGGCATTGAAATTGAAAGTAATTTACACAGTAGAATTTTAAGGCCTGCATTAGGCTATTCCATTTGAATTCTTGTTAATCGAAAGAGACGCGCCCTATATTTGCAGGAAATCAACACTGTTTGTTCCACACACGTACCTACGCGACACACACTGCACAGTACGGCAGACTAATAGTTCGGACATAGACTTTACTTTACACCCACTGGACTTTACACCAACACTGAACTTTACAATTTCTTATCCGGAGTTTTACTTCTTGGTTGGTCAGTCAGTGATGTTGCACTAATTAAGATTCTACAACACTTAACCTCAAAACTTTGCAAATCACACTTCGTCAACACTGTACTTTCCCAAGTTCCCCCCTCCCCACACAGTAGTGAATAATGAAGCAAACAAATGCAGTTTAACGAGTCTTTATCTCTCGTGATCGTGACGTACAGTTTTTAATGAAACTGTATAAGGCTTATGTCAGACCAATATTAGAAACAGCATCAGAAATTTGGAATCCTCATCATGTTCAGGATATTGACCTTGTTGAAAGAGTTCAAAGGTACTTTACGCGTAAACTTCCAGGAATGTCTGCAGTCCCATACCCGGAACGTCTAAAAAATTGGACCTATCTAGTTTAGAAGAAAGGCGTATTCATAAGGATTTGGTTCTGCTATTCAAAATTTTGAAAAACTATATTGACGTAGACCAGGAAAATTTTCTTATATTATTTGCACTAAGTGGTGTTACTAGGGGACATAACTTAGCTTTTTGTAACACGACCACGACCTGATTGGTGCAAATCTTTGTAAACAGAATTGTTCCTATTTGGAACTCACTACCCTCAGAGGTGGGGGGGGGGTAGAGCAGAGGATTACGGTAGTTTTTGTTCTATTCGCAAATGGGTCCCCGTTTGGGGGGGTCGGTGAAAGAAGTCCCCGTTTGCGTGGGGGGGGGGGGGCCAACAGCCAATCAGAATTAGCAAAACTTAGCCTGCTTGAGCGACCCCCCCCAAGCGGGGACCTCTTTCAGCCACCCCCCCCCCCCCACCACACGGGGAGGGGGTATGCTTGTCGACCCCCCCCCCCCTAAACGGGGGAACATTCGCGTATTGTGGTCGGAGCACCGTTACGCAATGCCAAGAAAAGGAGCCCTCTAGTGGCTTACTTTTCTTCTAATACATAGAAGAATATCATGGACTCTTGCTTATGTACTTTTGCTAGCTGATAATGAAACAACAGTTTTTAATAGTACCAAGGAAATTACATAAAAATAGGAATTCATAAATTAAAAAGAAAACAAACTATATACCGGATATATTATGTTCGTAGTACCAAGAGTTTATAATAGTAAGAGTAAGACATTCAGCGCATCCTAATGTATTAAGCTTGCAACATGCTCGAAACATTAAGGCCGAAATCTCGGGGAGGGGCAGGGGAGGTTCTCAGCGTGTAAACATGCTACATATGCTGACATTTTTTAAAAACGGACATTTTCGCCAAATTAAATGTACACATATACTATAACTTGAGCTAGGAAAACCGTACAGCAATAATATTTCTATCATCGTGTTTCAGTAGAACGAGATCTCCATTGACGATATAAAAGTTATGTAATTCGGTTCAGGCAATCTCTAACAAATCCGACATCAACGTAAGGCATTTTTAAGAAATGATGAATTTAAAATTTTGAATTTAATGAAATTACTAGAATTTTCGTGGAAAGGGTGTTGTATTGCCGCAATTGTAAGAGACTGCCTAAACCGAACAAATTTTTATGTCGTTAAAAAGATCTCGCTCTACGAAACAATGAAAATTATATATTATTGTACGATTTTCTTAGCTGGAATTATAGTAATTAATTTTTCAAAAACGCCGGTTTTTGAAAAATGCCAGTGTATAGCATGTCTACATGCTGAGAACAAACCAGAGGTTTCGGCCATAATGTTCGAGCATATTGGGAGCTTAATACAATAGGAAGCCTTGAGTGTCCTACTCTTCCTATTATAAACTCTTGGTAGTACACACATACATACATAAACATGAAAATTCAATTTTGCCATTGAACTGTAAGCAAAATATATCAAAGCAACATTTTAAAAGCTTTCCTGGAAAGGGGTACTTGAAAATACCTGGATAATTACTACTATTTATTCACAGCTACTACATCCCAACATAGCGAATAAATTAAATATAACAACAGGTACCACGGTCTTGAGCTCTCATGATGAATCCAAAATAAGAAGGGGGCATACTAGAATAGAATTGACATAACTGGCTTTTCTCTAACTGCGGGAAACCCTCCCAAAATGTACTCTACTCAACATTATATATTCCAGTATCCTGGACTTTAAATTTTCTACAATAATTTACAAAAACTCGACAAACTGGAAAGGGTGACCAATCACGTTTGTATATATATATTTCATAATGAAATGGATAAAAATGGAATGAAATAAAGATATGAAATATATTCACGTCATGTTGTCCGTGAGAGGAATATTGATTCAGTGCTCGTATTTTTATAAAGACTGAAGTGCAGAAGGAGTCTAATCGTCGAGTAGATGCCGGATTGTGGCGATGGCTTCATAATTTGGTAGAATGTTATTTGAGATTCGAGAAAATCGAAACACTTCAAACAAACTTAAATTGAGACTCGTTAAACACATCGTTGACGATTCGAGTCGTTATCCCAATTAAGACGACTCAGATTATTATTTCTGAGGCTAAAATCGCAAAAAGACTGACTTCGCGATGATTACTTCCGCTTTCAGAAACGCCGAAGGACTTATCCTTTTTAAACCTATTTTGCGACAGCCCACACCCAAGATACGGCAAACAATATATATCAGCCTCACAAAATCACTACAAGCAGAGGTAAAGTTATGAAACATGAATACGACCGTTGGCTTGCAATTTCTCTACTAAAAACTACATACATATATACCATTTGGCGGCTAGCCAGGTTGGCAAACAATTGTGAAAATCGTTAAAATGTTTTCTTTAATTATATAGGTACTCGGAAGTTTAATATTACAAAATGAAAACAACAGCCAAAACAAGATAGACTGATAAAGAGTACAGTACACAACAGGAGCTAAGTTCGCGAAAAGGAACTTTGGTGAAAGTTGGCGAAAAATGCTGTAAGTCCCACGAAATGCAAGGTATGAGCAAGAGTCAAGAGAAATTAGTATATACATCAAATTACTTACCTTCTATCAGTGTTTCTCGAAACTTAGACCTTTAAGTTATCTTAAATGTCCTTCCCTGTCATGAGATTAATATGCATTGCGAACTTACAAAAATTGCGAACTGCTACCCTTCTCACTAAGTCTACTGTACAGCCGACAAGTTTCAATCACTACGCTCGACCCACAGCAGCAACTGAAGTACGAACATACTACACACATACACATAAACTAACGCGTGTCCACGTGGACGACTGCAGCAACATTGTTATTACACGTATTCACAGCGCCTTCATAAATAAGTAAACATTAGCCTTTCATCACAGGGCAGGCAGGCGGCACTACTAAAAGATATCTAAAAGCAACGAAAACAACTGACAAGAACTATACACAACAGGTTACTAACAACAACGGCAGCATTACTAAACACTGGAACATTTACAAAACAAACCAAATCAAGTAACAAATCATACAACCCAAATAAGTGATCCTATCTTTGTACAAAACGGAGAAGGATGCTTCGGTTCGGCCTCAAGCTACAAGTGATTTCTGACTGTATAGGTGCCGAGCTGCAGAGCCAGCCTGACGACGTTCCGATAAATTTAAACTTATTGATGTTCAAAGACTGGGTATTAAAAATAGATAAAGAGGGATTCGTAGAGATTAAAAAACCAACTCTTTCTTTTAGGGGAAGGATCCCGAGGAAAAATTGTTTTTACTTGAAATAGATACAGAAGACATAAAAGCAGTCTACTCTCAGGCATGAATATGGCATTACTCTTCACAATAAAATACCGTCAGTACATTACATATGTAACTATATTTAAAAGAATTAGAAAATTCCAAACACTAACTGACAATGTATGTACTTTTACATTACATTAGGTATAGTCCCAAAATATTCCCATTTTTATTCTGCAACAGCCACGCTAGACGCTAGCGACCACAGATAGATCAACATAAAGTCAAATCCAAATAGCAAACTAACCCTCTAGACAAGAAAGAATGAACTGAGTGACGACTATTATTGCGAAGACTCCTCCGTATCTTCGAAGAAACGAGACCAAGAATAAACATACAAATATAAACGCACAAATGGAAGAAATAGTGAAAATGTCCAGACATCTTCTACATATCTTCAAATCACATCTTCCAAAATCCAAAGTTTCAGGCTCGATTAATCGAAGCAAGTCATTCCGCAAACAGGAAACACTTTCATTTCAGCTACTGTTGTAGGCTTGAGTGACTGGATACAACACAGTCCTTTTGGAACAGCCCTTGATAATTATTTACAAATTCACAGGAGAGCGGAGGGGGGGGAGAGGCTTCGAAGCCGTGGTAGGTCAAAAGTAAAACTCAGATATGAATGGCAAAGAATGAGAGGGATGGAAAGGCAGACGCAAGGGGGGGACTGAGCTTGGAGAGAAGGGAATGAACTAGAAGTAGCCAGAACTACCGTCGATAGACCGGAACTGGTCCTTTGTGACTGGGCAAATCAGGAGGACTATCCGCAGGAGGAACGTGACGGAAGGGGGCGTCCTTAGTTCGCACTGGGAGAGGATGAGCTTCTGTATTAAATACCCATTGATCCAGGTCTATGACAGAATCGTCACAGAATGTCAAATAAAGATATTTTAGTGTCTCGGCAAGAAAGTAGCTCTGCTGCACATCATCCTTGGTCGGATTGTCCACATAGACATTGGTTATGCCAGAATAGCCAGCTTCTGTACGACAGTTACGCTCTATTGCCTGCAACAAACGGATACAAACTATGTAACAATAGGTTTTAATTTACGTTAAGTCAATTTTATTAAAATCTAAAAATTTTAAGTCAATCCTCAACTGAAACAGGAAGTTTGCTATCTATTAACAGTTGGAGTTGATAATGATAATAGATTGCCGACATTCATGGTAAATCCTACAAAGGTTTGCTGGTTAGATACGACGGCTGTAGTTACTAATTAAATACAGTACAAAATCTACGATCATCACAATTGAATCGAACGGTACCTGCGCCGCTTCCCACGCCCATTCTCGATATTTCTGATCCTTTGTAAGTCGCCACAGATAGAAATATGTTTCTACCACTTCTGGCCTCAGGATGTAATGCCTTTCACGATGGTTTATGGTTTTAGCTTCGAAATCACTGGTAAAACGGAAAGCTTCCGGCCCAATCTTGGTCTCTGAAAAACAAGACAATGATGATACCGCAGTCTTGAGCGCGCAAGATTTTCTTTAAATCCGAAGGAGGAGTGTCCGTATGAATGAATGCAGACTAGGAACACTTATGATGAAAAATATGATACATGAAAACATTTTCTGTAACATGTATGGCATAAATACTAAAATTATTTTTATTTGTCTAATTGAGTACAATGCATACCTGTCTGTGTATAGGATTCGTGACAAGTTTTACCAATTTCTTTACCAATAGTCATATAGTGACTCTTGGCACTGGAATTGACTTCATTCCAAGCCTGTAAGGCAAACATACCACCTAAAATATAAATACAGTAAGTTGTACATCATTAAAAAACATAGAGCTATAATTTGAAAGAAAATAAAGAAGAACGGTGCAGAAAGTTTCAGAAAATTTTCTCCTTAAGTTGCACTAAACAAAACCAAGTTCACAAAACCAAAGGATATGCTGGTTTTAGCTGTATTGTATTTCAACTTATTAAACAACAACAAACTGCCTGCGTAACGGTTTTAGTAATACTAAAAACATTTACTTAATTTATTTAACAAATTAAGTTAAAAACTATAAAATTTATATACCAGAGAAGCAAGCTAAATGATCCATTTTATGATCCAGGCGATTTCCTCGTAACTCGGCAATATAGAGAAAACCATTTCTGGAAGTTTGAAATAACTGATCTTCGATAGCCTAAAATAAAACCATGTAAAAATACAAGCCACAAAATAAAGCAAATTAATAAACATTTTCTAATCGTGAACAATAACCTAAACAGTGTCCACAAAAGTGGTGCTCTTCTCCGTGATCCGGGAAGGCTTCCTTAAGAACAAAGGAACCATAACAATATCTAAGTAAAAAAATTTGTGTTGAATTAGGAGGTTTAGTCTGTGACAAGGAAGGAAACAATAAAGATTAGGAGCATCAAGGGGGGCTGCTAAGATCGACTTGACCCGACTTTGTCCGATTGGCCTACATTTTGGCACAGATATAGAGTATGGGCGTGATAAAAGATATCAATATCGGGTACTGAGATCTTAGCTGCCCTCCAACGCTGCGCAGCCTTCGCTTTGATGTATACCCTACAATCCATTTTTCACAACTACCAACCAGGATATTTTTTTACGGTCGGCCCGAACTTGACTTCCCCCCCCCCGAAAATGCCTTCACCCCTTCCCGGGATTTTTGCTTCCCCATCATGGGTTTTTTGTTAGCCCAAATCTTAGCCAAAATAGGCAAATTTTCAAAAATTCTTCGGCTTCGCCAGAGATTTTTCGTCAAACTTGCTATTTTTAGCGTAAAATACCAATTTTTGGCTCATTTTTGGAAAAATGTTCACTCCCCCCAGGAAAAATCCCCTAAAAACATATATAATTGATTAAAATTTCTGCCGGTTTTTAGGCCCTAGCTTCAAACCTGCCATTTGGAATCATGATTTGCCAAATTTGCCATCTGCAGAAAAATACTAGACGGCTGAATCTTGTCTGCATCTAAGAGAATTGATATTCAAAAGAATTTTATCTTCAAAAATTGTCAAAATCACCATTCTCGGTCTGTTGGATCCTGTGTAGAAGATTTCTGCAGTCGTAGAAGTCGCAAATCACAAATCAAGCTGAAATTTGGTGTGGCTGTATTTTCGACCACGACAAGTGTTCCATTATCTCAAAAATGGTCACTTTCAAAAAATTGAGTGATTTTTGAGGGTACCATTGCCCGAAAATGGCTATTCTGACAATTTTTGAAGATTCAAGTTGACATCAACAATTTTCAGTCGGCAGAATTTCCTACTATTTGGCACAAATGAGTACATCTATAGGGCCTCTGTTACGTAGGCCAAATTACAACCTTATAGCTTGCACCAGAACAGAATTAAAATTTTCTTTTCGTTAGCCAAAAATTTGTAATTTTTGGTGAAACTTCAACTTTGAAGATCAATTCCCTTAGATGCAAATAAAATACAGCCATCTAGTATTTTTCTCCAGATGGGGACACATTTGCAAACCACTATGCCAAATGGCAACCTTGAAGCTAAGGCTTAACAGTCAGCCAGCAGTAATTTCTAATCTATTATGTTGGTAGTAGTGAAAACTGGGGGGTCGTAACAAGAAACTGCGATTTCTAAGCAAATACGATGTCTTTAATTACGAAACCTACGTATTACGTAATGCCTTTCTCTTCGTCGGGCACATAAAAGCGACGGCTGCACATGGCTAGAGGGCAGCTAAGATTTCAGTACCGGATATTTTTGACCACACTCATGCCAAAAAGTAGGCCAATCGGACAAAGTCGCCACAAACCTGTAGTAGCTCCCCCTTAATAGGAGTGATAAAGCAATCGAAAACGCAGTATGGACATAAGGACAAATAATGTTTAAGGAAAAATAATATAACCTAAGTCGCGCAGAGGGTGCAAAAATTCTAGAATACCTATGGCAAAAATGGAGTACGTACTACTGTACGTACTAGTAATTTTTATGAAGAATATAAAATTTTGCTGTACATATATACCTACTTTCTACCAGGAGAGGAGGGCAAAAGGGCATTTCGGATGGCCCCTCACCATCTACGCCTGTCCTGATGAATATTGAATGCTGTACAAGACCACTGGTCGTGCCAGACTTTGATACCGTATATAATATTATCTTTTAAAGCCTTCATGAAGTATCTCATAAACGTTACTTAGCTATATAGCTATGTATGTATGGATAAAAACTTAAAGTCCTACGTACAAGTACGCTATGTATATAGATGTAGCTACGACTTCCTATTATATAGTGTGACTGCGTATATTATTCACATTTTTACTCAGTTCCTTGCTTAAACCTAGCCCCAAACCAAAAAGCTTTGTCAAAACTTGATCAAAGATAAAATTGCAAATGGGGCAGAAGTAAGGCCTTCAGTTTATTCTAAATGGGCTAAACTGGGTCGGCCGTCATCAATTTTTATAAATTTCACAAATATTCCCCTGTGCACTTCAAAAACCCTTCCTTAGTTTATTTTCTCTCCATAAGCTTCAAACTTCCTGAAAATGAAATGCTTGTGTAATCTCGAGAGAATTGGCCAAATTATGCTACCAAACACGCGTATCTGAGAATGTAGGCACCAAACTGTTTTTCTCCTTGAACAGCAGTTAAATTAAATTAATTATATACATTATTATTATCAAAATAATGCACTGCAACAAAAACTATAGGGAGAGCATTATTTCCATTTGTGCACGCACACGCAGTAATGAATCGAAACAAATATTTTTCAAGAAAAAAGCAATCAAATAAGGCTCTCAATAATAGACACACTGACTAATGACTATAAGTATATGTATGAAATTGTAAATTATGATTAAAACCTTCTACCATGCTTGGATTCCTACGCTAATGTAAAACTGTGCTTATGCCCAAGCAAGGGTTTCTGCTAATAAAATTTTGTAATACAAGAAATAAAATGCTCCTAAAGAACAAAGAAAGGAATATATTAGTAAAGATGGAACATGTAAAATGCTAAATATTTTCTGTTGTTAATTAGAATAAGAAAAGCATGTAAAATGACACCATGAGTCTGCAGAGGTTGGAAAATATTATCCCCGAAAAAAATCAGTAACGCATGTAATATCTACTGCGAAATTCCACCGTATGGCTACAAACGTGTTAAGATAAACACGACGCTTTTTGGCGGCATATGGATATCCTTAAACATGGTCAACACTAACTTTTCCCCTTGTCAACTGGGTTTACTTTAGTGGGGGGGGCGCCCCCCCCCCCACTTGAGCACCTCCCCCCACTCGAGCACCTCCCCCCACTCGGCCCCACCCCACTTTTTTGGCTTCCCCAACTCACCCCAAGGTGTCTAGAAATTGATAAGTTCTTAGGATTTTGGTCAAAATTTTCAAAAATTTTCTGGTCAAAAGTCGTCTATTTTGGTACTAAAACTTGATTTTGAGCACTTTTTAGCTTAGTTATAGCAGTATGTGGAAACAATCTATTTATACTGCATTTTTAGCATTTTTGGTCATTTTATTTCCCCTCCCCCCACTTTTCAACCTCCCCCCCACTTATTTTTGCCTAAAATAAACCCAGATCAACTGTTAGACTACTGTTAGTCAACAATACTCTTACGGAAATAACCTAACAGCCACTTTGAATATGCAGTTCTATGAAAAACGTTCATCAGTTCGTTTAGGGCTTTCATTTGGTACCAAATTTGGCAAGTTGTTTGACTCGAAATCGCCTAGACGTCCTCTTCCCTACAGCAGCACTCTACAGGCATTTTAAATGGGTGGTTTTAAACAAATGCTGATCAGTTCACTTAGGGCTTTCATTTGACACCATATATACCATATGACTTAGCTTATTCTAGTGGGGGGCATAAAAACCCTTCCCCCAAAAATTAACCCCAAGAGGGTGCCCCTTTTGGTACCAACTTCTGCCCTGAAAAAATCGTTCAGAAGGCCAAATTTTCAAAAACTTTTTAGTTGATTTTTGCCTATTTAAGCAGCCTACAACGTAATGGCGAGCTCAAGAACTCAAAACTGTAAAGAGCGGGGAAGCACTATCAAGTGCGCAAACTATCCTAGTCGGAGTTCCCCAGGGCTCCCTATTATCTCCACTATCATTCAATTTATTTTAAGCCGAACTAATCTGGGTACATCCGGAAATTGTATCCTTGCGTTTACGCTGATGACACTACCATTCTGGGAACTGGAACCACAGCATTAAGACAGCTGTTGCAGCTGCCATGGAATGTGAACCCTTTGATTCAAAGTAACGTGCAGTTACTGTCTACCCGACGGCTCAGACGATTTACAAGTATTGGATAAAGGTAAAGGTAAGGTAAAGTGACCCCTGGACAGAACTCCAACCTACAGAAGGTTATAGGGTGCCGGTGCTTATCTCCGGATTCACAGCCCGAAGCCAGGAGCGACAACTCTAATGTTGACTACGTCTGTGGAAGGGGGGCCAGCCCTTCATCAGGCATTACGCCAGAACACAGACTCCTGTTACCTTCCCACCGCAGTGGTACCCATTTACCGACCAGTTAAGGATAGACAGCTGGGTTGGCTGGAGCCCACGGCGAACCGATATGTGCTTAGTCCCTTGCTCAAGGGGATTTGTGATAGCCTTGTGGCAGCGGGGGTTCGAACCTAGGACCGTCAGATCTTTAGTCGAACACCTTACCACTCGGCCATTACGGCACAAGTATTGGATATACCATGATAACAACAGGACTACCTACCAGACTTTTCGAGTACTATCAGCAGCCACCTCTAAATCATTGCTTAAGAAACGAAAGCAGAATACTTATGCCATTTTGTAGGACTAATTTTATGAAAAATTCCTTCTCGTAAACAAACACAAAGATCTGGAACAATGTATCGGAGAAAATTAAAAAAACAGGCAATCTACAGAACCATACAACATATGTAGAACTCTTCTGCAATGTTAATTTATAAATTTTTGCTTTGCCGTTTACTGTCGAAATATGCAAACGAGTGTGTCACTCATATATCTTCGACATTAAACATTATTATTATTATTATTGAAGCACTAAATATATACGCTTATTTGTGGCGATTACTATAAAAATAGCGCAATTTTTAACATGTTTTTAGAAATATTTTGAAATATTTTCGCCGTCCCCCAAAGAATGATTCGCCCCCGAGGCCCCCAAGAAAAATTCCCTAGAATAAGTCCAGTATGAGGCCCGCTCTGAAAATTTTTGACCCAAAATCGCCTACGTGCCATCTCCACCTCACCCCACTACAACAATTCTGAGCAGCTCCTGAGGCATGTCATTGGGACATTTTAACTCAGATTACAGGGGTCGCTACCGCGATCCCTATTAAAACATAGCCTACCGCCACAACTAATCACCAATTCGCATTGAGACCTAACTTCATACGTACGTAATACGTACCCGTATTTAATACGTACCCGTATTAAGTCTATTAGATTTACCCAACTTTTCCATTTAAAGTTGAGCTAAATTTGAATTTATGGGTTATAATAACAGATATAGTTCAACACACCACCCTCCTTTCTTTCTATTAATATTGCTACAACTCAAGCCAATTAAATTTAGTTTTTTCTGAACAAATCTACGAAGAACATACAAGCAAGCCGTATGTGTCTGTCCTTGCACTGTGTATATACCTCTCCATTGAAGCATTCAATTCTACAAGCACATATACGCCTGTTTATCTAGGAGCGCTGAAAACTACCGGTGTATTCTGAACCAGTAAACTATAAAGGAAAAAACTACCCCATTTCCCCCAGCACTTGAAGTCAATTACATTCCAGAGTACCCCTTCTTAAGAAAATTGATGTGAAAATCTACAAAAATGCTGACAGCGAAAGGGATAAAAATGTCAGTTCGGGAAAAATGTAGACTATATTTGTGTATGTGTATGTACACAACTAAGCACAGAAAGCTTGAAGTCGACCATTTCCGCTGCCCCGGACAAAATGACGAAATTATTGACAGGTTCGAGGTTCGAAGTAGCTAGCGTAGACACACTACACAAAAGTATTAGACAAAACTCCCAAAACTGGCCCGAATTTTAAATAAACGGCTGGACACTATTTAGCAAAAACAAGTATTGTGCGCAGGCATTAAACATTATTGTACTTGTTCACCATCATTTCGCCACGAAGACATCGGCGGCCTTCTTGAATTATTGCAAAGAATAATTAGATGTACGTATGTAATTCAATAATCTAAGTAAACTTTCACTTTGTTTTTAATCTAATCAGTCGTGCATAAATTTTAAGCTGTATAATGCAAGTGCACGACTCTTACGTATTTGCACTTACATATCCATTTAATACAACATACCCTCCAGCTCTAACTCTAAGCACCACGATGTAATTTGAAGACAAACCTTAATGCTATCATCATAGAGCATTTTAGCCTGTTTATCACGTTTCCCTGTGATGAGCCATGACTTGAGCAAATATTCGTAAAAGCTATCTCCAAGGGCACCTATGGAAGTGTGACCTAAAATAACTAACAAGCTCTCCTCCCTGCCAACAGATAAGCCAAATTATATAGCTTGTCTACGATTTTTAACCAGTAACACCGGAACACAGCTTTTATGATTAGAGACCTGACAAGTCGCAGAGTTAGGCAATCACATGCTCGGCATATATACAAAGAAACTGTGAACTCTGCCAACAGTACGAACAAACTCAAAGGAAATATATTGACATTTAATTCACAAAAGAGCAAGTGAAATGCAGAAGACAAGAAAGTCCTTCCCGGTATAATCTGCCAAATGAACCAGTAGAACTAGTCTGGAATTTTAAAATTCTAGCTTTTTTCCTACATAAATGTGAGATTCTGCAGATGAATTTTCGACTGGGGTTTTTCTTGACAAAAACAAGTGAAGGGGGGCGAGTGGGGCCTCCCAAGTGGGGAGAGGTCCAAAAGTGGGGAATAAAATTGACTCAAAATGATAAAAATACAGTAAAAATAGCCTGTTTTCTACATACTCCTATAAACTAAGCTAAAAAGTGCGCAAAAATTAATTTTTAGCACCAAAATGGACGATGTTTGACCAAAAAATTCCGGCAAACAAGGAATATTTTGGAAAATTTTGACCAAAAACCCTAAAAATTTGGCAATTTCTAGGCACCTTAGGGTGAGTGGGGGTGAAGCCTAAGAAGTTGGGAGAGGCGTGAGTGGAGGGGGGAAGCCCAAAAAGTGGTGGGCCATCCCCGCCCCAGTAAAAAACCCAGTTCTTAGCGGTTCCGGCTTTGCTATATACTTCTCTAAAGAAATATAGGTAAGTTGTGGCCACGAAAAGTCGAAACTCTTAACTTGCTAAAGTAGAAAATCAACTGTAAACGTACGACTTCCCCACTTTCCCGTTTTGGGATTTAGATAATTGTAATAGAGGCCACCCGGTTTCTCTATGGAAACCAATACTTCTCGAATTCGGTCGATCTGAAACAGTGTAATTAATTTGTATCAACTAATAAAGGTGAAAATTTAAGTCATCAATATGATGGAAGCATTAAGAGAATGTTACATATAGATTTATAACCACAGTTCTGGGCTTTTTCTAAGCGAAAAAAGTGGGGGCTGGGAAGTGGGGGGGGGAACGCCCTCCCACCCACTAGTGGGGCGGAACCCAAAAGTGGGGGGGGGGAGTGAATCCAAAGTGGTCCAAATTGGCAAAAATGCAGTAAAAATAGCCTGTTTTTTACATTATACTGCTATAACTATGCTTTAAAGTGCTCAAAAATTGAGTTTGAGTACCAAAATAGACGATTTTTGACCAAAAAATTCCGGCAAAGCCAGAAAATTTTTGAAAATTTTGACCAAAAATTCTTAAAATTTTCCAATTGAATTTCTGAGCACCTTAGGCTGGCTTTTTCCTACAAGGGGGGGGGGGGGTGGGGTGGGGGGCCCCAGAAATCCGTTCCCCCCCAGACGTGGGTGGCCCCCCCAGAATCGTCCTCCCCAAGATTCGGGCCTTCCCCCCCAGAACCCACCCTAAAGTGCCCGGAAAAATAGGGTTTTGAGGGAAAATTTTGAAAAAATTTCCGGCGTCGCCGGATTTTTACCCATTTTTAAGCTATTTTAAGCTTAAATTTAAGTTAAAAATTGTCAATTTTTTAGCTCAGCAACAAAAAATAGCTATTTTTAGACATTTTTCTAAAAATTATTCTTCCCCCCCAGAAATCCGAGCCCCCCAGACCTGGGGGGGACCCCCCCCAGACTTCCCCCCCCAGAAATTTTTTCCTAGGAAAAAGCCAGTTAGGGTGAGTGGGGGGAAGCCCAAAAAAGTGGTGGTGGGGCCGAGTGCCGAGTGGGGAGGATCGGGTCGAGTGGGGGGGGGCGAATAGTGGGGGGGGGGCGCCCCCGGGCCCCCCCCACACTAAAAAAAGCCCAGCAGTCACGTCGAGCAATCTTGCTTATTATGAAAGACAGTAAATCAAACCACGATAAACACATACATAAATTTAACTCATTAGACTGATTCAACTTCAAAACCTTTTGTTTAAAAACAGGATTTCCTGTAGCAACAGAAAGGTATTCAAATTCTAACGACAGAGTTCCAAACTCTGAAAGAATGGAGCACCCAGCAGAGGCCCATCCCCAATTATGAGCTCGTGAGCTAGAAAATAAAAACTAAACAGAAGCACTACATTATTTTGTTTATTTTATCCTTCATTGCCATGATATAACAATGGTTCAAGTTAATGCTGAATCAACAATCTCTTGCACACAATTCGCAAAAAATCGGAAGAGAGGTTTTTACGATCGACGGAGAGTAATCATTTTATAACAATGGACACGTATATACGCGTGCAGCTGCTGTTCATTCTATTCTTTGCTTGTTACCACGACTATAACAAAACTCAACAATATCGTTGGAAGGGTAAAGCGGGAGGAGAACCATGCTGCATTCATAGTTCCTGCCGCAAACAGACGCGCGTCGACGCACGTACGTAAGCTTCTGCATGAACATGAATGTTATTTATTGTTAATATGTTAAATCAAAAGTACATAATTATAAGAGTATACCACGAGGCAAGCTCTATGTTATCAGAGCAAAAACTATGTTTGCACGCTAACGGCTCACCCTCTCCCCGCAAATCAGTACCTAGTCGAAACGGGGGTACGCTCACTCGCTCTAAGTTTCTGTGCTTAAGCTCGAAAGCACTAGCAGTGCGTGAGCGATTTTGGTGCCTACTTCGAGCTTTAGAACACAAATATAGCGCTCAAAATTCTTTGAAGTTATGGGTCTGATTTGCGGGGGTGGGCCGTTAGCGAGCAGAGCATAGTTTTTGCTCTGATAACATAGAGTGTTCCTAGTGGCACACTCTTATATTATGTACTCTTGGTTAAATTAATTTCAAACGGTTACAAAGGCATGCTACAATCCGAGGCGTCGACGCGCGTCTCTTTGCGCTCGCGACCATGAATCCACCCTCACAGAAAATCAGAAAATTAGCCTACGGCACACAATAAGAATGGAAACAGAATTCATCACCAGAGACCAGAAAGGTGGACGTAAAACTGAATTTCAATATTTAATATACATACGTTCTAGTGTTAATAAGTGCATAGGGAATGCCTGTGGGCGTTTCAAAGGCAGGCAGCAAGGCAGTTGCTACTTGTTCAGCTTTCTTCAAAAACATCTAAAATTCGTAACAACAAAATTTTCAATAATTGGTGTCAGTCAAATTATCATTTACATCAAGAAAATGAGGTAAAAATTATCATTGTAATAAGTACAGAAGTTAATGGATAAATCACTATGGTGAAAGTGTAAAAGTTTAAAAACAATAAACCTACGTATTAAAACTTGAACATACAACATACCCCGTCTTTTGTAAGGGCATAAGCCGACAGGAGTCCACCAACAAATCGAATGTTTGTTTCAAAAACAGAAAGCTCACCACGCTATAATAGTAAAAATCCAAATTCAACAACACTCGCTGCAAAAGCACCATTCTTTCAATTATATAACTAACAAAGTGTCAATCACGTCGTTGATGCAAAGCTCGCAGCCATAAACACCTATGGGCGCACACAAGGGGGTTCTAACCCGCCCACCACCCAGGAATTTTTAATAAAAAGCAAAAAATGGAGCATTCCAGCGTATCAAACTAAAAATAACATTTTTTCTTGCCTGCGGAGCTCTGCTATCTCAATTCTGAATAATGTTTCTGATTGCGGAGATGTCCTATTTATATGTATATACATATATATATGTTACGGACCATGTGTATAATTGCCCCATATGCATATGGGGCAAGAGATTTTGCCCCATATGCATATGGGACAAGTTCTTTGCCCCATATGCATATGGGGCAAAAATTTCTGTCCCATATGCATATGGGACAATGTCTTTGCCCCATGTGTACATCGGCCGAAGATCTTTTGCCCCATATGGAAATGGAACAAATCTTTTGTCTTTGGGGTCTTTTCTATAAGAATTTAAGTTAGGTACAACCTAATTTGACTAAAAGTTTTTGTTACAGATATATACTTATAAAAACATTCTTCAGATTTAATTTTCAATAGTGAAAATAGTAATAATTTTCAATCGTAAAAAATGTGAAAACGAATAGTGTTTTGGGGGGTTCGATTTATTCTAAGTTTTATTCTTTGTTTGAGCAGCTAGTTCCTCCATGGCATGCACTTCCACATCCTTGATTTTTTTCTTCAGACATGCGCCCCTTCCATCCTTACACCCCATGACCGTTCGACAATTGCATCGCTGCACCCCTTGACCACCGGTTTCTAAGGCTACAGCCTCACGCAGGGACAGATTCTTTTCCGGAACAGCATCTAGATCCAGGTCGTTTCGTCGATAACGTGGTCTTCCGTTTACTATCTTTATTCCAGGCCACATAGTCTTTAATTCATTGACGACGATTCCGTTTTTAAACTCCCTGCCGTTGTCGGAATGAAGGATGCATGGAGCTCCAAATAACAAAAAGTTCTTAAGTAAGTTTTTGGCAACTTCTTCGGCAGTTTTAGATTTCAGTGCCTTCAGTTGCACGAACTTACTAAAATGGTCAATATAAGTCAGTATGTACTTGTAGTCTTTGTTTGCAAATACTTAAAATCGTGAAGAAAAGACATATTTCTGTTCCATTTCCATATGGGGCAAAAGATCTTTGGCCCACGTACACATGGGGCAAAGACATTGTCCCATATGCATATGGGACAGAAATTTTTGCCCCATATGCATATGGGGCAAAGAACTTGTCCCATATGCATATGGGGCAAAATCTCTTGCCCCATATGCATATGGGGCAATTATACACATGGTCCGTAACATATATACAAGTAATAAAAATGCTCCTCCGGAGCATGAAAAAGTAATATGGGTAGTGGTGAGGTTGTAAAATCAAGAGAGGACTAGTTTTAAAAATGCCTAATATGGGGCTACGTTCAAAAAAAGAAGAGGACTAGGTTGTGGGCGAATTAATATGGGCACAGCTTCGCCGAGCAACCCATATTCGCGGACTGAAAAAGTTATATACATATTATACGTACCAGTAGTTACGATAGGTAAATAATATACGACTATGATAAACGAGTTTTAGTGGAAGCAGACATTTCTTTCGATAAACTCTGAATATTTATCTACTGAGCGTGTTAACCATTTATAAGAAAAGAACATATTTCAACAATAACTTCAGGATCAGGACTCTCTCCGGCGATCTTCTATTTCTATTCAACCGTTAGCGTTACAATCATAGCCTCGGTTTTTTTCTCGTTGCTAGTCGTAGTCCAGCACAACCAAATTATATACTATATAGTTTATTTATATGTAACTGCTGGAATTGTATTTATTGACTGACATTAATTGCTTTGTATATGGCAATCGAAATGGCGAAGCGTGAAAGCCCGCGAATATGGGTTGCTCGGCGAAGCTGTGCCCATATTAATTCGCCCACAACCTAGTCCTCTTCCTTTTTTGAACCTAGCCCCATATTAGGCATTTTTAAGACTAGTCCTCTCTTGATTTTACAACCTCACCACTACCCATATTACTTTTTCATGCTCCGGAGGAGCATTTTTATTACTTGTCCTTCTGTCATTTTAAAGGTTCCCTTTCCAGCAGTGAGCTAACGCAGATAAGGAGCTTGAACAATGCAATGGGCTTTCATTTGAAACCAAACATGACCACTTTTGAAGACTAATTTTTGACCCACGCCAGCCAAAGATCGGTGGAGCCACTTTTTGTGGCTGGTATAATCACAAAACTTGATCGACTCGCCAAGGACTTTCATTTGACACCAAACTTGACCACTTTTGAAGACTTTCAATTTTGACCCACACCGGACCCACTGTGGGTGGGGCCCCCACCCACAGGACGCTGGGGCCACTTTTTGGAGGTGGTATAATGACAAAAGTTGATCGCCTCACCAAGGGCTTTCATTTGACACCAAACTAGACCACTTTTGAAGACTTTCATTTTTGACCCACACAGGACGCACTGTGAGTGGGGCACCCACCCACAGGCTGCTGGGGCCACTTTCTGTGGGTGGTATAATGACACATTAGATACCAAACATGACCACTTTGGAAGACTTTCATTTTTGACCCACACCGGACCCGCTGTGGGTGGGGCACCCACCCACAGGTCGGTGGGACCACTTTCTGGAGGTGGTATAATGACAAAAGTTGATCGCCTCGCCAAGGGCTTTCATTTGACACCAAACTTGACCACTTTTGAAGACTTTAATTTTGACCCACACCGGACCCACTGAGGGTGGGGCACCCACCCACAGGTCGGTGGGGCCACTTTTTGTGGGTGGCATAATGACAAAAGTTGATCGCCTCGCCAAGGGCTTTCATTTGACACCAAACATGACCACTTTTGAAGACTTTAATTTTGACCCACACCGGACCCACAGTGGGTGGGGCACCCACCCACAGGTCGGTAGGACCACTTTCTGGAGGTGGTATAATGACAAAAGTTGATCGCCTCGCCAAGGGCTTTCATTTGATACCAAACTTGACCACTTTTGAAGACTTTCATTTTTGACCCACACCGGACCCACTGTGGGTGGGCGCTGTGGGTCAGGGGTCACCACATCCACCGACCTCAGCAGTATGCTCATCGTTTTCAGCGACCCCGATTTACTATATATGGGTACCACCCCAAGGCCGAAAAACGCCATTTTTAGTGACTTTTAGGCAATTTCTAGTATAAGTGGGACTTAGAAACTTTTCGTGAAAACAGGTGAAAAAATGCAAAGTTTGGGCCCACCTCCTGAAAGCTCCAGAGCGAAATTAAAAAATCCCCCTCGTTACATTCCGCGCATAGTCCGAAATATTCAAATAAAACAAACCAAACCGATCTAGCTGCTAACCTGTGAAAAAAAGTCGATCACAACCGAAGTGCCAAAATAGCGAAAGTCCGACTTTGGGGCCTTGGCACAGAGCCAAAATTGGCCAGGTGCCAAAATGACCAAAAAAAGGTTGCATGGGAGGACCCTGCCTACCAACAGGACCAAAATGCCCATATCGTTCCAACACTGCGCTGACATAAGCACTTCCGAAAAGCGTTATTAACCGAGAAAAAAAACAAACGCACGGTAACTCCCGCCTAGTGCAAAATTTCGAAGTTAGGAATTTTAACCAAAAGTATGGTGGTACTTGTAGTACTGCTCGAGTACTTTACGATGGTAACATTTTTACCCCTCCCGGGCCTCTAATTAGCTGGCACCATGCCAACACTGTCTCCAGGGGGCCGCGCAGACGCCTTTATACCCATATTATGTAGGGGCGCTATCGCGCCCCTACATAATACGTATCTATAAAGTTTTTAAATTTAAGATATCTTTCATTAAAGTAAGCATACGTACCGTAAGCAAAGGATTCTAATACGAACTTTTATAATTTCAAAAATCATTGTCTCAATTTTTACTTTCGTGCTTCCTGAGGTATTTGCCTCAATTTCTGAAATTTTTCGCAAAAGGAGCAGTAGGTATATACGTATCGCAGCAAATTCGAAAATCTAAATATATAAAAAATTACAACTTACTACATTGTCCAGATTGAAGGACATTTCTACCCATTTTCTAGCCTCTTTATATTCATCCAGAAGACCCATTATGTACAAAGTGTCCATACCATCTATGATAGATGCTCCTGAAGCAATATGCAATATGCAATATGCAATATGCAATACAAAAAATGCATAAAATAAGCACATAGCGACTTGCAACGGACAAACAAATGAAAATGATTGCACTGAGGGCGCCGTACACAACTCTAGCTGGTACAACAACAGTAGGATAACGTGGGGGCGGAATGGGGGGGCGCATACCCCCCAGACCGACAAAAGGAAAAAGGATGGACCTCTTGTCCACAAGGGAAAAGAGGGTAAGACCCCCTCAGCCATTTTTAGCAAATTTTAGATATTTTCACAACTTTTCTTCATCGCTTAAAATCTTCATTTTCTACTAATTTGGCCAAAATGTAAAAAATTCACAATTTTAGCAAGTTTTTTGGGTAGACCCCTTAAAATTTCGAAATTTTTTAGGGATACACCCATCGCCAGAGTCGGGGTAGCGGTAGACCTCCACAATTAGACCCCGTGTTAATGTATATATATATGATAACCACCCGTACAGCTCGTACATAAATACGTATTCGTCAATACGAGCCACTGGCAATACAACTGACATTTTACGAAAAATGGAACGAAATATAGGCACCATATTTTAGGCAATATATATATATTTATTTATTTATACAATTTCGAAAAATATGAGGCTTCGCCAAAATTGCCCTGCGAAGTGAACTATACTCTAATCTAGGAATGTACATATATACGTATATTGCTGGGTCTACTTTAGCGGGGGGGGGGAGGCGCCCCCTCCCCACTCGTCCAAACCCCCCCTTTATTGAACTTCCCCCCTCTCACCTTGACGTGCCCAGAACTTGCTAAATTTTAAGGATTTTTATTTAAAAGTTATATACTTTTCAGGCTTCGTCGGACTAAGTGAAACTGACAGCAGTCTTTGCTAAAATTCTTGAACCAAAGAAATATTTATTACGCCTAAAGTAGACATTACCTGCATAAATCGCCGGTTATGTCCCCTAAGTTATATACAGAATTTAAATCAACAAAAAAGTCGTTCTCAAATAAATCAACCTCATTATTAACAATTTTATGCATCCTAATCAAATCTTTTTCAATTCTTCTATTATTCACTAACCTAATTCCCCTCCGCCAAACACAGACTGACTGTGGGGGGCTCTACTAATAGGCTTAAGTTCATTAGCACCCCACGCATGTGCTGCATATCCTCTCCATGCATGAAGGGTCATCTGAAATATATATAAAATAAATATGTCACAATCTATTTTTGCAATAATATATTACTTGCTAAATGTATTATATACGTACTTATTATATATAC
>JASAND010015108.1:0-14665 GCA_030248195.1 Trissonchulus latispiculum | reverse complement strand
AAAATTTTTAGGGGGGGGGGTTGGTTCTCCCTCGACCTATGCCCCCCACGACCCACCCAAACCTCCCCCAAAAAATTTTTCTTTTTTAAGCCAAAAATCGCATTTTCGGCCATTGCTAATGCCGAAAACCATGAAATCATTATGTAATTTTAACTTTAGACAGTGTTTTTAAACTCGAACTTGATTGCCAAATGCCAACATGTCTCTAAGTATAAGGTCAATATTGAGTCTAGAAGTACAAGTCTACCCAAAACATTGATAATTAGTAGGGACAAGGTTTTACCGCTTTCGCTCAACTCAGCTACTGCTTTCTTTCCTTCCTTTTCCGTCTAATTAGCTAATTGGTAAGCCTATTACTAAACTCTGTCGTATGTGCGGTCCCTATATGCTTGTGTTCGTGCTGGTTAGATTAAAACTCTTTGTCCGTCCTCCTTACCAAGGACATTAAGTTACTAATAAACAAAACTACTGAACAATTTAAATTAACTAAATTAAAGGGGTTAGTAGTACAGAAGTTCCGGTCTTTGGGTGAGCCCGAAATGCTAGTAACAATAGCACTTTCGGATGCTATTTGGGTTGCCAAGGGTCAAACACAAGGGGGGTCCGGTTGGGAGTTTCCTGGTCCGTTAATGGGGTTAGTACGAGTTTAATTTAATTTAATCTTTTCGTTAAGTCTTCTACTTACGACTGATTAGAAATCACTTGGCGGCTTAGACCAGAGACAGGGGGATAACAACCCCCTCGGTAAGAATGACGAAAATAAGGGTAAAGATCATCTTTTGAATTGAAAGTCCAAGGATAAATTTATAATAATCAAAACAGAGACAAGTGTCCAGTTTATTTCCTTCTTTAGGTTTTAGATCCCACTATAGACTCTGGTGCTGCAATTGTGCCTGTCTCCGCCTTTAACTGTTCCGCAAAAGGTCCGAATTGGGTCTCAAGATACCTTAATAAACTGATTCTGATCCAATTATCTATCCAATATCTGTGTCCATCACTGGACTGACTACAGGCAATCTGACCAATAAATAATCACTGAGAACTCCAAATTACTGACGAGCTGGGTTAGATTTGGGCAGGAGACTGGTCTGAACTTCCGCACCTGAATCAAATGGGTTAAAACCCATTAGTACAAGTTATAGGTGCGGGATTCGAACCCAGCAACCATTACTCACATTATGGCTTTCCGAACTTGAAATAAACTTATAAACTCGAAATTGTCGTGAAAACTTGAATTTTAGGCGAATTATCACGAATTAAGAACGATTTCCGTAAGATCATAACACTAAAAATTGGTTCTGAGCGAAATACTGGTTTTCGGGCAATTTCTTACACTCTTGTGCAAGAAATTGCAGCTACAACGCGAAACTATGACTTCAGCTTGATTTCGCTTTGTACAGTGTGCTTTCTGTACAGTTAAAACTTGTGAAACAAAATTGATACAGTTTCAGGACTTTCAAAAACAGATAAGCACCCATTGCTTCAGCTAGTGCAGAAAACATCAATTTGGTTGAAAGTGATCAAAATTAGGACCTTTTAATTTCTGGTCCTGGAAGGGAGGTAACAACTCCCTGCTTTTAGCGAGTATTAATTGATAAAGGGTTGATGCACGAAACTTGATAATAATACACTAATCGAACATAGAACCTCCATTCTTTTGGATTCTAATTGAGGAAGGTAACAACTTCCCATTCCAACAAGTATCAAACTTCGGAAATTGGTTAAATTCGAGAGTTTGGTAATTTTGCTATTATTGGAAGATAATTCTAATGGACTATCCATATTTCTACGTAACTAATCATTGTGCTATGAGATTTCAGGCGTATTATTAATTCTTACGTAACATTGCTTGATTGTCTTAGGCTGGAGTCCATTATTGCCATTTCTGTCGAATTAACGCGAATTTTAGGTGTATTTTAAATGGTCATTACTCATTAGATCTGGCTGATTTTACAGCCCGACTGCCTAGTGGCACTGCCAAACCTGCCAATCTAGGCCACAGAAATGAACACAAACGTAATTTGCTGTTTAAACCCGATATGGTTTGATTGGAAACTTAGGTTTGGGTAAGATCGCGTCAACCATTGTGAAATGGCACAATTGACCCATTTATTTGTACGAAATAGGCGAAATAGCACGACTATCTGAACTACTAATAACGTTAATTTTTTGGCGAATCTCCGCGGTTTCAGCACGAAAAACTCTGCTACTTCCTAAATGCTGAGTCCAAAACGCGAGTGCAGTAACAACTGCTTTGATGAGATTCCTTTCGTGCGATTCGTCCGCCCTCTTAACAAAGAGCGACTTACGCGGACGAATCGAGGACATCCCGTTATAAATCGCCAGAGGCTAGTCAGAATTATTATAACCCTAGGCCCTAGCGCTCCTACCTCATTTGCATATTTGATGTTCCGAACCTAAACCTAGAGTACCTACGAACCTTACATGCATTGACTGTCAATTACACTTGCCTGACATATTGCTACTAAATTATACTTCTAGTTACTGCCTAATATCTGAATCTAACACAATTCCGACGTTGAATTCATACCAATATGCAAACTCGATCATCACGCATTCTGGCTAACACATTTCAGATTATTACCATAGATTTCGCCATTTATACTGCAGCATTTACACCTACTTTGCAAACTAGAGACTAACTACGTGATTCTATTAATTACTAATTGGAATTCACACAACATTCGCATAGACATTTAAACTACTAGCTAATAATCATTCAGACTACATTCATACTGTATTCAGGCTAGAACACACTCATTCTAATTTCGCACATGCTTGTGTCACATGGCTACAATTATGCCCTATTCCTGCTTACTATCTGAGTCGTTCGTCCCGACAGAGTTCACAACCTTCGTCGAACAGAAGGAGTTTCCGTGAACCACTGCACACAATCACTTTCACAACTACACATAATTCAACACTCTTGCATTCGTTCATTTAGTCACACATACACACACAATTTCTTAGCTAATAATTATCTAACTAATCATAATGACAAACATAGCTATAAAACAACATTAACAATACCTAACTTTAATTATCTACATAGTTGCTACTTTAATTTAATTTACTATTGTTTTAATTACACGTTCGTAGTGTAAAACTGATTATTAAATTTGACGGGATTTTACAAAATTTAGTGCGGATTTTGGAGTTTCAAAACCCGACTGTTAGCGCAGAACTTTGGTAATTTTGGAAAAGTTTAAGATTTTTTGGAAAGCCGTGTGAGTAATGATTGCCAAGCAATCATTACTAAACAGAACTGTCATTATTAAACAAAACTACTAACAACAATTAAATTAATTAATGGGGAAGCCGGTCATTCCCCGTGAAACGCTTAATTATTAATTCGGAAACGACAGGTTATAAAACAACTGATTATGTTGAGGCTGTTTGTTTTAGAATTCAGTTTTAAACTCGTTTAAGTATTTTTTGACGACCTATTATTTTCGGTTACCGACCTACAACAAACAATCACAAATTACAAACAGTGATTTTTGAGGCTTTAAGCCTGAGATTAAAACAGTATGGCCGGCAGCTCCTAGTTGCCGGCTGTGGGGTGAATGGTTATCTATTAATTAACTCAGTAAAAATAGGGTCGTAATAAAAGGGACCCTCTAGCTCAAACTTAGGGGTTGGGTCCCAACTTAAATATCCCATATTCTATTTTAAAAAACCCAAATTTAGGCCAAAAGGGCCTTGCTAAAAAAGGTAAAAATCATGGTCGTGGCTTGACCGAAAAGGTAAATAAAATAAATAATGAAATAAAAACAGAATAATGAAAGGCGGAGGTCAGCAAACCTCAATAGTATTAGAGAGTGTCGGGTAGAAAAACAGAAGAACTAAAAAAAACAGGGGCAATTCTCAAGACCTCCATCGAACAGGAGGGGTTTACATGAGCTGCCCCCTTCATTGAAATAATAAAATGATAATAAAGAAGAAGATAAAATAAAATAAAATAAAATAAAAATGGCTCAAGGCCCACACATGCTATCATAACTAAAATATGGCCTCAGGACCAAAATGTTGAGTAAAAATGGGGGCTCTATGGCCCAAAAATACATAAAAATATGGCCCATCGGCCTCATAAAAAGTGTAGAAAATTGGCCCAAAGGCCTCAAAAACTGCATAGTAAAAAACGGCCAAAGGCCTCCATAATAAAAGAAAAAATTGGCCAAAAGGCCTAAATATTATTGAAAATTTGGCCGGGCACAACACACCCATTTGGCCCCTAAAAAAATAGAGTATGTGTTAAAAAACTCAATTTCTTTTTCTCTGACCAGTGTGGGTCAGAGAAAAAGTCCCTACGCGTCCTAACCGGGGAGGGTGCGTTTAAATCCCCATGCAGGTGGCAACTGCACTGGAGACGCACCTAAGTGAGGGGAAAAGCAGCCTACCTCGGCTGCAACTCAACGAACACTGAGTGGAACAAAAATTTTGGGACCGAGCTGACAGTTTTGCTGACAGCTCGGTGACAGGTCATTAGCGAAAGTTGGAGCGGATTGCCTCTTTGATTTTAAGGCAAAGCTTCTAGAAAGTTCTAGAACTTTCTAGAAGCTTGCCACCGTTTACACGTGAGGCGCAGCGGCGGGTTGAGCCAGCTGGCCATGCGAGGCGAAAATTAATGAGATTTTGAAAATATTACCCCCCAACTGACCCATTTCTGATATATTTCCAGTGCCGAAACTTGGCGAAACTTTGCGAAATTTTCTTTAACACATAAACGTAACCAAAGGGAAAAATTCGTGAAATTTTCTAACTTTGTCGAATTATTGCGACATATATACAATTTTCTATGAGTTGAAAGTTATATCATAATAAACTACGTACTTATCTACCTATATCTAGCTACTTATATTTATTTTCATATTATTAATAGGGGAAAATAGCCCCCTCTAATCGGTGTGACTTAGGCTAATACTACTCGTTTCCTTTCCTTTTCTTTGTTGGCCTTGTCCTCGGCCAAAAGTTCAGGCGAGGACAACTGCTAGGCCCTGGAAGAAAGAGGCCTAGCAGAGAGAGAAGAAAAGAAAACAACACCTGACTAAGGAGTAGTCTAGGAGGTAGACAACCTCCTAGACAATAAAAAAGAAAAGGTTTGACTTAAGTCAAACCAAAGAAAAGGGCCTTTTTAGAACACTCCTTTTTGGAGTGATAAGATTACGAAATAATAAGTAATCTTATAAAAACATTTTTGTTCATATAACTTTCTTATTTTGGGAGTTGAAAAGTCGGGTTTGGATTTTTGGAATCAGGATTAAATTCTCTTTCATATAAGCCCAAGTCATGTTTCGACCAAAAATTGTAAAATTTAACTAAATATTAACTAAATACTACATATTATTACTAATTAACCCTACCTAACTACGTACTTAGCTATTTCGTACCTAATATTGAACCATCTTCCAATATTTGTTGTTTTTAGGTATATATTTCCACTTTATAGACAATTTTACGGCTAAATTTCGGCTTAATTAAGCACATAAACTTCATGTTTTGGGTTTATGACTTCCTGCTAACTTGTATGCAAACAATAGTAATTGTACCAATTTGCGGAGAAGGCCATACTCTACTCAAATCAGGAACATCACTCGCTTATTCATCTAAGTTTAGTTTAGATATCGACTTTTATCTTTGTGTAGGAGTAACAAGTAACAACAACAACTTACTAAAGGGATTAGGACCGAAATACCCCTTTTTTACAATTCCTGGATTAGTATTGTTAATAAGCCACACGTTAGTAGAACTTAATTAAGCTTAAAATCATAATTAAGACTAGGATTTATGCCCTAATTGAGTATAAACCTTGAACCTTATTTATGAATCTCTTAATTTCTATTGAATACTGGCAACTCTGACTAGACAAACATAAGATAATTTATACAATTATTGCTTGGACATTATTTACTAAATGCATTCCATGTCGATGATCTTCGCTCTTCTTCACAGATCCATGGCATAGGAATACTTCCTTGCAGATTGATTGATTTGGACTACTTTTAGACCAATTTTGACTATTTTCAAGGTCATATATTATTAATTCCATTACAACCTCCACAAATTAAATGGTTAGGCTTTTAACTAGGGGGAAAGACCAAAACGTTCCAAAAATAAAAACCTTTGACCCAATAAAAACGTTGCTCAGTTCATCTTGTATATACATTCCATTTCTCATACACAATCAACTAATACTGACTTCTGTTGCAAGAAGGACGGATAAAGATTAGGATAAGAATTACTGCGTACATTGCGTTCCAAACTACTAATCTTACATAATTCATAAACTACGATCAAGTACTAACAATTACTTCTTACTTCCTTACTTATTAGCTTCTTTATTTATAACCTCTAATAATTAATATCTATACATTTCTTTTCAGGTGGGGTCGACCTTCTATGGGTCCGTTCCGCGACCACCATCACTCTTGACTCAGCTGCTATAACGTAATTTGCAAATTTTCCTTTCTAGGTGGGGTCGACCTTCTATGGGTCCGTTCCGCGACCACCATTACCTCATCACTCTTCAATTATCTACTGCGACCTAATTTGCATATTTCTTTCTCAGGTGGGGTCGACCTTCTATGGGTCCGTTCCACAACCACCGTCACTTCTACTCTATTCTCTAGACACTGTACAGTTCCATGCAATTTACGTTGATCGGGGTAACATCCCGATTTCTCTTAATATCTGGGTAACAACCAGATGACTTAGGATCGGGGTAACAACCCGATCGTTCACTATCTTTACGTGATTTCCTTGTCCCTTTGAAGATTATAGACAAAATACCAGCTACTTCTTTAATGATTTCCGTTTCACTTATTCATACTGACATTACTTTGCACATAATTATCCAATAGTTATCATAATTCCAATTGCTATAATCATCACACGCTTGTTCTACTACTAACTTATCTTTTGAACTTCCAGAACTTATCATCACAGAAAACGAATGCTTTTCACGACTCAAATTCGAAGATAGATAACTTGAAATATCATTTCGTTAATAAATTCTTCGCATATCTCTAAACTATCTTCTTTCTCTCGCTATATTACCCATCAACTCTACTCTCGATTAGTAACTGGTAACCTTGCACATTGCATTATGTGAACACACACAAAAACACAAATTAGCTAAACAGGTACTTCCTTCGTCAATTCTACTAATTCCCATGAATTCAAAACTTCTTAGAAAACTCTTTCTATCTTTAGAAAAGAAATATAACTAAACCGTTTGGGTAGACGAAGATCGATTCCTCAAAACTTGTCACAAGCAATTAGTAGGTATACATATTAAGAATATAAGAAACTACAGTAATATAATAAAAAACTAACTAACAATACTCAAATATACATATTCACTAAACCTGTACACAGTGCAAAACTTCTTAGCTAATAACCGTTTAGTGAACCTACGTAAACAATGATAACTATACAACAATTATAGGATAACGACTAAGCACAACATATAGAGTAATAACACTTATAATAATAACCATCATTAAATAGTACTAACTAGTTATTTTTGGTAAGTTTTCAAATTATTAAATCACAAACACGGTTTCTCAGTTTACATTTCTCTTTTGCCAGTTCCTTTCCGTTCACCCATTAACAAGAAATATCATATAACAATTACAATTGCCAATACATTCAATAAAATATACATATAGCTAAACTATACAGTACTAATCAATCAGTCCAATCAACAATCATAAAACCATATTTTTGTGATAATTTTCTGATATCTCCAAAATGTACAAAAGAAACTTTCTATATGTAATATTTACAAAACAGTCATAATACAACCTGGATACAAATAAACAGATACAAACATAGAATGATCCCTACGTAATATTTTTGGCTCTTACGATTAAGTATTTTTTGTATCTTTTTAAATATTTTTCTTTTTAGACTTTTTATACTTTTTCTCACACTTTATACAAAATCAACCAGTTCCCAACATTGGCAAGCGACCATTTTAACTTGAAAGCAGCAATCAGGGCAACTGAAAAGAGTCCCGCGGTATTATTGTGTAGAACACATCTGCAAAGTGCCAACCATCTAAGGTTGCATACTAAATTCTCCACAATGGATGGAAAACGTTTGATCGTGTTTTTGCAAAAACTACATTTTCTATGATAGCAGCCTGTGGAATAGCAATTGGAGGATTCCCGTGTCTCCAATAAATTAACTCTGTGAGACCGTCATATCGACACCTTTATTTTGTGCATTGGATGTGTTATACAGAGCTTTAATAAAATTGAATAAAATAGAATAAAATAAAAAATCGATTTTTAAGTAGTAATGGTTGCTACCAAAGCACGTGGTCAATGTTGCAGGAACTGGGATTTCTTTTTGAGTGAGCAATCGTTCCGAATTTTAAATTTACAATCCTGGGAGTGAAAGCGCCCTCTTAAGGTGGTAGTACCACTACCGGGATTTCCTATCTAATTGCTATATAGATGAAGCAATCCTGTCAAAAACTTTGGTGAATCAAGTCTGATTGGCGAGCTACCTTTGGGCAAAATCTTGGTGTAAGAAAGCGCATAACTGGCTAGCTACCACCGTGGCTTCGCGCATGCGCAAGTAATCACAATTTTTTAAGCTTCATAAATATTAAGTTTTACTCTACCATGTGAAAGAGCATAAAAGGCGCTTTAAAATGATGTGCATATTTCTTCTGTACGTGGTTTCTATCAAAAGTTACAGATGACTTTACATATGGCTGATTTACGTTGACAGTTTGCACAAGCAATGTAATGTAAGAAAATTTTATACCAAAATTATATCTATTCTATTTTAGAGGCGGTCCTTTTGTTACTTATGTGTATTATTTAACAAAGACCACTATGCAGCTGATTGAAAGCATAGCGAATTCGTAAAACCAAAGCAAACAATAAAAAGTGGAGAATTCTTTGTTTTTGATTTTCTCGACAATGCTTCAACCAAACTTGACCAAATTTTCCAGATATGTTTTATATCTGCATACGCTCAGGCCGTTTTCTTTGTTTTTGAAAAAACGCTGAAGTGGGCAAGATGTAGGTGTACGTGGTTCCTATCAAAAGATACAGATGTTTTTACAAGTGGCTGATTTACGTTGACCGGTTGCACACGCAATGCAATGTAAGAACAGTTTATCCAAAAATTAAATCTGTTACGTTTTAAAGGTTGTCAATTGTCATTGTATTACTTCTGTGTACTATGTAGCAAAAACCACTCTGCAGTTATTTGAACGCATTGTGAGTACCCGAAACCAAAACAAACAATGAAAAATACAAAATTTTTGCTTTTGATTTTCTCGACACTGCTTCAACCAAACTTGACCAAATTCTCCAGATATGTTGTATATCTGCATACGCTCAGGCCGTTTTCTTTGTTTTTGAAACAACGCAGTAGTGGGCAAGATATAGAATTTACAATATTTCAAAATAAGCTAAAAAATCGAAAATGCACTTTTACGTAAAGCTAAAAACGGCCTGAGCGTATAAATTAATAAAGCTAGCATGGAAAATTTCAAACAAATTTACAAAGAAATGAAGGAGATATTTAAATTCAAAACTTTTAGTACATTTCCTCTTGTGTAGACAGCAAGCCAGCCCCCGCAACGTAGTAGCCATACGCATTTGATGAAAAACATGATAAGGAACAAATTTGTCAAATTTCAAGGCGATTGCGTAGGTTTATAGTTCACAGTATCTGTTCAAAGTCCACCCCGGTAGTGGTACTACCACCTTAAGGTACCGGTTCGGATTCGTGTACTTTTGGACTTTAAAAGCGCAATTGTCGTTGAAATTCATTCAAATTTGCTGCAGTTACATCATTTAGCCTAGAAAAGATTTTAGAAAAGTCGCGGCGTGCTAATTTGAGTTCTTGAGAAATTTGCTTTAATCCGCCATAACTCGCACTGTGGGAATCCCACACGGACGAACTTATAATCATTGGAATCCTCTCACCAAGACCTACAATTTTGCTCTTGAGAGTCTTCTTCGATTCCTTGCGGTTTAAGAGATAACAGCGAAAATTAATTTTCGAGGTCCAAGTCTAGCCATTTTTCGAAAAATCAAATGTTGCACGATTTCAACAGTTTCAACAGCGATGGTCCGTCGGTCAGGTATAGATCATATTTGTAGTCCTAAAACGCATTTTAGGCCCAACGGAGGGCTCTCTGTGGCATCTGTGCCTACGCTCAGCAACGAAAATGTGAAATTTTGAAAACCGCAAGTAGATTGTTTTGAACACGGATTTCTCTCAACTCATGCATCCAAGAGTACATTATCTAAGAGTTGGACAACTGGCAAGCTCACTTTTATCATAGCAAAAACTATGCTCTGTTTGCTACGGCGTACCCCCTCCCCAAATTGGACCCCAGTGAACATAGTAAATTCGTCAGCTATGTTTGTGTTCTAAGGTTCGAAACAGACACAAATTTCACTTACGCACTAGTAGTTGAATAGTAGAATAGTTGAATGAGACAGCCTACTTTGCCTAGTTTTACCAAGCACATACTAAGCTTTAAAATGATATGAAAATTATTGTTGAACTCCAAGAAGTGAGTAAATTACAGTGTTTCAATGTTTGCTCCAAATACCCAAACCAGCACCTTAAGGTGATGATTTCTTTAGGGCACATATTGCTGGTTGGCGGCGTAATCAAGATGAAATTTTATGAACTTCCCAAAATAAGTTCTAACACCCTCCGCACAATCCCGTTTCAAAAAATGTTTGCCATTTTTTGAAAGCTTGGCAGTAGTTGAATAGTTATAACTATACTCATACTCATACTCCTTCGAAAGAGATCGCATTATACTCTACATTTTTGCTTTTTGAAGTAACTTTCTAGCTTTACTCTGTGCTGAGATATAGCCAGCTTTGTTATTTTGGCTTCGAAAAGTTTTCCTTTTTGCAGAAATCAAATAAGTCAATTTTTTCGTAAGCTGCGCAAGCCGTTAAATTAAACTGAAGGTGTCGATTTGAAGGCCTGAGGCCAATTATCGGAGACATGGTCATCGTCTAATTGTTATCCCGTAGGCTGCTATCATAAAAGCATGGCTTTTGCAAAAACACAACCAAATTTTTTCCAGTGTCACGTAGTAGATGTGTTCTACACAAAAATACCGCGGGCCCTTTTTGAGTTGCCCCGATTGCTGTTTTTTAGCTATTGTAATCGAAACTTGGGAAAAGCGGGCAAACTCCAGATTGCGCGTAGGTTTTAGTTAATTTCTCCACGACGAATGCTACTTCACAGTAAATAAAAAGGGTCCCTTCCCCAGCTATTTGATAGAGGTATTGAATGGTATGACCGTTGTCTCTCGAAAAAATTTACCTCATGCTAAAAAAGGCCTGGGCCAATGTTATCAAAATTGGGTTGAGTTCAACCATTTTTGGGTTCCATCCTAAAATATTTGGGTTGGCTAAACCCCGGTGCTCAACCCAATGATATCAAATATTTTGAGGTTGACTTATCTTTTCCAGCGTTAACTAGGTTCTAATTTCAAACTGAACCCTGTTTTTTCAACCCGGGTTGATTCCGCCCGGTTTTGATAACACCGGGGTCATAATTTTCAACCCAATCTCAACCCGGACTGGGGTTTGATTGAACCCGGGTTGAAAAAACAGGGTTCAATTTGAACAGTTAACGCTGAAAAGATAAGTCAACCTTCAAGAAAACTATTTGATATCATTGGAGTTGAGCACCGAGAGCTAGCCAACCCAAATATTTTAGGATGGAACCCAAAAAATGGTTGAACTCCGCGACACAACATTGGTAGGCCTATTTTTGGATATTTTCAGAAATTTGGCAGTTCTTACTGTAGATTTCAAATTTCCCACGTCAAATAGCTGAGAGGGACCACTTTGTTACTGTGAAGTAGCATTCGTCGGAAAACCAACAAGACTACGCGCACCAATCTGGAGTTTGTACTTTTTCCCAAAGTTTCGATTTTTAATAGCTAAAAAAACGGCAATCGAAACTGTCCAAAAATTTCACAATTTTTGTGTAGAGCCACGTGACACTGGAAAAAAGAGTTGTGTTTTGCAAAAGCAAGAACGAAAAGTGATGGCGGCCTACGAGATGTGAACCCAGACATTGTTGTGTCTCCACCGAGACCTTCAAATCGACACCCTTGCAGTTTGTAGCGGCTGCGCAACTTACGAAAAATTGACTTGAATTTATGATTTCTACGAAAAAAGGAAACTTTCGAAAACCAAAATAACAAGCTGGCCTGTATCTCGAGCTTTTTTCTGGAAGTAAAAACTTAGAAAGTTACTTCAAAAAGCAAAAATGTAGATGTGAGTATTCAACTACATTAAAATTTCGGCAAAAACGGACCAACCAACTGAGCTAGAAAATCATCACCTTAAAGTGCTGATTTGAATTATTTGGAGCAGAAACATGGTACTGTATTTATAAAAGCTGCGGAGTTCAACAGTAGTACCGTAACATTTTAAAGCTTGGTGTGCTTGAGCAAAACTGTAGAAGTAGACTGTCTCATTCAACTGACTACTACAGTACTGTAGTTGCGTAAATGAAATTTGTCGATATATTTCGAACTGTAGAATTTTACAAAACGCTAACTGACTATTTACTATGTTCACTGGGGTAATTTTGAGGGAGAGCACCGTAACAAACTAGTAGTTTCCTGCTATCGATGGGGCGGAGCTTGCCGAGTTGTCCAATACCCGGATAATCGCATCTTGGATTGCCGTAATTGAGAAGAAATCCGTGTTCCAGACGTCACTTTGCCGGTTTTCAAAAATTTCACATTTTCATTGCTGAAGCTGTAGGTACCCGAATTGCCACGGAAACTTCCGTTGAGCCCTAAAAATGCCAGAAGCGTGAATATCGCTGTTGAAATGTTGAGAATCGTGCGGCGGCTGAACTTTCGAAAATGGCTAGACGGACCTCGAAAATTAATTTTTAAAAGCTGTTATGTAAAACCTGAGATCGAGAAAATTAGGCAAAATTGGTCTTGGTGGAGGATTCCAATGATTATAGGATTCGTCAGTGGGATTCCCACAGTGCGAGTTATGTGAGTTAAAGCAAATTTCTCAGAATTTCAAATTAGCACATATCGATTTTTCTAAAATCTTTTTCTAGGCTTAAATGATGTAACTGCAGCAAATTTGAATAATTTCGGCGACAATTGCGCTTTTTAAAGTCAAAAATTTTACAATTCCCATTTTTGCCAGGTGGTGAATTCCGACTATAAACCTACGCAATCATATATGTGACAAATTTGTTCCTTATCATGTTTTTCATCAAATGCGTAACCCGCTACGTTGCGAGCTGGCCTTGTCTACAAGAGAAAATGTTACTAAAAGTTTTGAATTTAAATATCTCCTTCATTTCTTTTGTAAATTTGTTTGAAATTTCCATGTAGCTATTAATTTATGCGCTCGGAGCCGTTTTTTAACACGTATAAAAGTCACATTTTTCGATTTTTTAACATTTTGAGATAAATTTAGCAAATTCTATATCTTGCCCACTTTCTACGATAAAGAAAACGGCCTGAATGCCGAATTGTACAACATATCTGGAGAACTGATTGAAGTTTGGTTAACAATGTCGAGAAAATCAAAAGCAAAAATTTTTGTATTTTTCATTGTTTGTTTTGGTTTCGAAGACTCACAATACGTTGCGGAAATTGAACCTTTACATAGTACACAGAGAAATAATACAATGACAATTGACAACCTTTCGCGTAACGAATTTGAAATTTTTGGATAAACTGTTCTTACATTACATTGCGTGTTGAGCCGGTCAGCATCAAATCAGCCGCTGTAAAAACATCTGTCTTTTGATAGGAACCACGTACACCTACATCTTGCCCGCTTCAGCGTTTTCAAAAACCAAAACGGCACTATTTGTATACTTGAATATAAAACATATCTGGAAAATTTGGTCAAGCGTTGAAAACATTGTCGAGAAAATCTGGTTTTACGAATTCGCTACAGCTGCTCAATCAGCTACATAGTGGTCTTTGTTAAATAATACATAAGTAACAAAAGGACCGCCTCTAAAATATGAACACGGTATAAAACAACACATTACATTGCTTGTGGAAACTGTCGAGTAGTCAGCCGGCAATAAACAAAAAGTCATCTGTAACTTTATTAGAACTTTTGAAAACTGTAGAAATTTCGGCAAAACCAAAACAATATTTGCTTAAAAAATTTGTGATTACTTTTGCATGCGCGAAAACCGGTGGTAGCTTTAGCCAGTTGCCGACTTCTTACCAGGAAGAGCAGCTCGCCAATCCTTCACCAAAGTTTTGACGGGATTTGCCGAAATGTAGCAATTGAATGGAAATCCCGGTAGTGGTACCACTTTAGAGAACTTCACTCCCGAGTTGTAAATTTGGACGATTTGCTCCTCCAAAAATCCCGGTTCCAGCATTGACACCACTGGCCAGCAACCGTACAAAAATCGATTTTTGCAGCCGCATTCTATTTTATTCAATTTTATTAAAGCTTCTGTCTTTACATCAATGCACAAAACAAGGTGTCGATGCTCACAGAATTAATTTACCAACAATTGCCAATTTTTTTGAATTCAAAAATGGCATAGAAAATGTAGTTTTTGCAAAAACACGATCGGCGTTTACATCCATTATTAGGAAGACAGTATGCAACCTTAGATATTTTTT